>PVKM010043321.1:0-12542 GCA_004027735.1 Carollia perspicillata
GGTATGGAGAAGGCAAGGGGTGCACTCACCCAGCTCGTTCATGGCACGGCGGTATTCCTCATCAAACGACAGCTTCATCACCGCACAGGTGGCCTGGCAGATCTGAGGCTCAATGGGGACTGGGGCTGTGGGCCAAGAAACCAGGGCAGAGCCCTCCCAGTCCATGAAATGATCCCTGTTGGGTCCCATGACTCCCCGTCTACTTCAACCTTCACAGACCCCAGTGCTCTGCAAACCGCTGCATGCACGCTCGGCACCTGAGGGGTCACTCCCAGAGCAGCGGTCCCCTTTTCCAACGCTTCCTAAAATCAATAACGATGGGCCTGCCTCACCCAGAGCTGAGGTGGGAGGTGAAGTCATGCTGAACACTCAGAAACTTTTGGCGGTGCTTTTGTCATAGGTTAACTTTGCGATCAGCTGCCAAAACTGGGAATCTCAAAGTCTGCACCCGTGTTTCCGGTTACCCACAATCCATCCATGCATTCAATGACTGTTTCTTGAGCTACCCTGCAACCAGGGCATGGGTTGCAGGTGAATGTCCTTTTGCTATTCTGTCATGGCAACATTGCCATAAGGCCTCGGCTTGCATGGGGCACAGACAAGGTGCACAGAAAAGACTGTAATAGTGTCTTTAGCAGTGACGACGGCTAATGATATTGCCCTGTCACCCAAGAAGCCCAGGCTCTGTGCCCATTGCCAAGTATGGTCAGAGAGGCTGCCCACTCACCGTGGCCCTCCCTGTCTCCCTCGGACTCTCCATCCTGGGCCTGCAGCCAGTCCCAGCAGGTCTCACAGTAGGCACGGATCTGCTCCAGCACGTGCAGGACTCGCATCTCTTTGCGTGCCAGTCCCTGGTCTGGCTGGGAGAAGATAATGTTGTGTAACGCTGCATTGGCATGCATGCGTGCGTCCTTGGCTCCAGGCGCTCCGGAGGTCCCATTTCGACCCCCAGCCCCAGCCTCTGTGCCGTGAAGGATCTGCAGCAGCAGTGGCAGGCAGCCTGAGCGGCGCATGGCCACACAGCTCTCAGGAGAACTGGACATGGCGAGCAGTGTGCGAGCCGTGTCCTCCTGATCCCGCGTCGCCAGCATTGACAGCAGCCAGAAGACCACTTCTACCTGTCGGGGTGGGCGGGGATGGAGTCAGGGTGGGGAGCTCCACCCAGTATGCCTGGCCCCAGCCAGCCTGCTGCCCTCCCCGAGCCAGGGGCAGCCCTGGGGTGACTCGCCCTAAACACAACAGGAGTCCTGTGACCCCAGCCTAGGAGAACCACTTCCTCAGCCCCCCACCCTCACCTTGCATCCCCCAGGGGCACCACACACACATGGGGAGATGGATGGGGAGCCTCAGTCACTGTGGCAACGCCCCCAGCCCAAGAGGGCCAAATGCCCACTCCACTGGCATCACTGGGTACTCCTAGGGATAGCCCTACAGCCAAGTGCCCTCCTAAACACACAGGACAGGTGTCTTTACTCACGGTGCCAGGCTCCAGACCACATGCTGGCCCCATCAGCCTCACTGTACCCCAATCCAGCCAGTTACCCACTCCCCATCCCGCCCGTTAGTGCCCCTCCCACTGGACTGCCCCTCACCTTGCTGTTGCCTGGCTGAGGGGCGCCATCCTCTGGGTGCATGGGGACCTTAGTCTCAGGGTCCTCATCCACTGGCACTGACTTCACTGCCAGTAGGGCCTGTGGAAAGAACGCCAGTGCTGGGGGTTATGGGAGCACCCCACAAAGCCCCCAGGTTGGTGATGCTGGCCACAGTCCTATGGTGATGTGGTGGAGGCTCTACCTATTCCTACACTTCGGGTGGGGCCCTCAGGGTCCCCTCCTTGCCTGGGGTCATCACCTCCCCCAGCGGCACTGACTCTGCACCTCCCAGTACCTGGGGCTCCGTCTGCTGCACCCGGTCCTGTGCAGACAGTAGCTCCTTGTCGATCTGCTCCAGTCTTGAAGCGCGGATCTACGTGGGAGAAAGGCACAAGGCTCACTGTGGCTGAACCATCCCTGCTTTGACCCCGTCCACTCCCCTATATGGCCCACCCCCCACCTCTGACTTCACCCACTTGCTGATAATGGCCCTGCTCAATCTTCTAACCCCACCCCTACTTATGGTATGGCAGTATCCACAGTCCAAACCCACCCTTGGCTCTGACTACACCTATTCCTTGATATGGCCCACCCACTCTAAACTGTACCCTGATATTTGACTCCACCCACACCCTGGCCCCACCCATGGTCCATCGCCCCCCCTCTCCCTAGGTTCTGACTCCACCTACCCAAGATTTGGTACTACTAGCTGTCTAGACCTTGCTCCATTTTTCTAGCCCCGCCCCCTATTTAGGCCCCACTCTAGACCCGCCTACTCCCTCATTTGGTCCTATCCCAATTTAGACCCATCCTTCCGGACCCACTCACTCCCTGATATGACTCTGCCCACTGGCCAAATCATCCACTGTTTGTCCTGGCCTCAGGGTTCTTTGCCTGAGCCTGGCGCTGCCCTTAGGGCCTTCTGGCTCCACCTCCAGAACCAGACCGCACCCACAGCAGTCCCTGCCCACTGATTATACCGGAGGCTCATAACTTGGTCCCAGACTCCACCCACAACTATCTCTGCGCTACCATTCGCACACTGTGTGTTGCCCGCCTGCCTGGGCCCCGCCCACCGCCGCACCTGCGCCCGCTGCACCATCTCATCAGAGGTACCAAATCGTTCCTCCATTAGTGAACGGATGTGCTGGGATTCGAACTCAAGCTGCTGCCGGATCAGGTCCATCTGCATGGAGAACTGCTGGGAGAGGCGGGCAGACCACGGTGAGGCGCTGCCAGAGCCAGGGGCCCAGGGGCCTGCTCACTATGCCCCTGGCCCAGAGGCCTGCTCACCATGCCGCCCGCGCCCTCCCCGCGCGCTCACAGTTTCCACATGTGGGAGCTCATCCAGGCGCTTGGACAGGCCTTGCAGCTGCGAGTAGTACCAGAGCTTCTCCTTTTCTTCCTTCTCAATTTCATTCAACAGGAAACACCTGGGGGAAGGCAGGTAGGTGGGCCCGGCCCGCAGAGAAGGAGCCATTAATACGGGTATCGGGTATCGTATTTTTATTTTTGCAATTGCTTTGTTGGGTGCTTAGTGTATGCCAGGTTTAACAGGCAGCATTGCAAAGTCTTGACCTTGATGCTCCCCAGCACTAGGATAGGGTGGGTGGGGCACAGAAAGTCATTCGAAAAGAGAAAGTAGTTCCTTCTTCAACTCTGGTCCTCGGAGAACCACCCTGAGGGGGGCTGTTGACTCTAACACCTATCTCACACTCACTAATCTCCCTCCAGCCTACACAGGGAGGCTTCAGGCTCAGATTGCTCTAGTTGCAACAGTCTCCCTCTTCACACCCTGTGGGGAGACACTGCTATTCACATTTTACAGAGCACAAGTTTGAGGCTTTGTGGGGCTAGAGGACTTGCTTGAGTCACACAACAGCAGAGCATGGACCTCCAGGTCTCTCTGACCCCACACAACCCAGCCAAACTGAGCAGAGCGCCTGGACCCTGCATCCCTCTGCTGGCCCCCCGCCCAGGTTTCTTGGGCTGTAGCCATCTCTCCACAAAGGATGCCTTAAGCCCCTCTGGCTCCAGGCTTAACTCTGAGTCCTGGCACTGGATACAGCCCAGTCCCTGGTGACGACTGGGTGTTGGGGACCTCTGGGGAGGTCTCCTAGGAGCCCTCCCCTTTGGCAGGAATGCCCCCTTCTCTTTGTCCTCCAGCTGAGGTCTGCTGTGCCAGGAAAGGGGGTGGAAGAGCCACAAAAAGCGGAGGCCTGAGAAGTGGGTGGGACTGGGGAGCATGCAGGTGGGCCAATCAAAGGGCAGAGACTGCTGGGCTGGTATCTGGCTGGGGGCGGGGCTACATGAGAGCTGCCAGTGATCACTTTCCAGGGTCTCACCGTTCCCTGTCCAGTTCCTCCAGCAGCCGGATGGTGGCCCGGCTCAACTCCCCAAAGCTGTCCTTGGAGGTCCCAGAGCCATGTACCGGGCTTCCCTCAGGGGTGCGGGCAGCAGGCTCAGGGCCCAGAGCGGGGGGCTGGAACTTTAGGTTGTACAGGCTGGTGATATCCATCTGCAGGGCTGGATGAGTATGGAAGGAGAGGGGAAAGTCAGTACCCCTGCCTGCCTCTCCTCCCAGCTCCCTCTGGGGATGGATGGGGTCACCCTGGTGTACAGAGAGGGGCCTCAGGCTGCCCCCTCACCTTTCAGCTGCTCCAGCACCTCAGTCTGCCCTGAGGACACCAGCACTCGGGCCTCCTGCTCCAGCTTGCATTGTAAGTGCTTCAGGACCTCCTGGAGATGGGGGCAAGAGAGAGTGCTGGTTGGCATGGCCACTGCCCTGGGTTGCCCCAGATTCTCTACTCTGTGAGATGCCCTTGGCCCTGCCTACCCATCTCTGGGGTCCAGTGCCCTGGTGTTTGTCCCTGTGACCCAGGCCCATGTCCTCTGCCCAGCCCCTCCACCCCACCTTCATGCCAGATGTCTCCGTCTCCAGCTTAGACAGGTGGCTTGAGTTGTCACGAAGTTCCTGTCTCAGGTGATTGTTCTCAGCCTTCAAGGCCTCCACCTGCCGTACCAGCTGCTCATAGGATGCCACGGAGCTTGTCATCTTCAGCTCCTGCAGCGCCTGCAGCCACAGGTCACATGAGACTCTGAGGAGAAGGCAGCCCTGAACCTAAGCCCTAGCCCTCCCACCCAACCTGGAGCTGGGTCCCAGGCTGGAGCGGCTGGTGTAGACTGCTGCAGGCAGGATGGTGCTGGCCTAGGGAATCCCAGGGACAGACGGTATGGCAGATGGAGTGACAGACACAAGCAGGAACAATGGAAGAGAGAGGCAGAGCCATCACATGGGTAAGACACACAGACAACCCAAACACCAAACTGACCAACAGACACAGATAGACTTCCATCCTCACACCTGTGCTCCCAGACACATGTGCTTATAGATGGCCAGACAGCCAGAGAGACTGACAGCTGAGACCCTGACAGTCTAACCCAGCGGATGGACTGGCTAACTCAGTGCCATTAGGCTCACAGACACAGTCCCAGCCAGAAACAGATGGACAGCCAAGACACATCCCTGCAGCAATGTAGCTGCCCAGAGGCTGGGTGGACAGACCACTAGCTGGCCCAATTGCTGGACAAAAAGAACGTCATAGATGTTCTAAGAAACCAATGGACAGACTGACAGTAGAGCCCCAACCCAAGCCCACCACAGTCACCCTGGGGATTGAGAACCTGGATGCTCTGCAGCCCTCACAACCCCTCCATCAGCGGTTGTGTCTGGATAGCTACCTGTGTAGCCCAGGGGCCCTGCAGTCAGCCCTTTCCCAGCCTCTGTAGCCCTCAGTGGCCCAGGCCCCATTGCCTGGGCTCCACCACTGCTGCCTGCTTCTTTGTGTGTTTGGCTGTCCTTTCTTGCTCAGGCCCAGCCTCCTCCCTCTGTCTAACCGGCCAGTGCCTCTTCCCTCAGCTTGGCACTCCTGCCAGAGCCTTCCTGCCCACCCCACCTTCCCTCTTTGTTCCCTTAACATCAGCGCTCCCCCTCCCTCCGCCTTTGTCTGAGGCTCACCAATGGCGGCCCTTCCCCTTTGCCACCTCCTCCTGGGAGACAGCTCCCTGCCCACCTTAACCCCCTCCCCAAATCAGCCAAACCTCCCCTGCCTCCCTCCCCTCTTTGGCCACACTTTTTCTTCCCTTGCTTATTCATTTCCCTCTCCCTCTTCCTACCCCAGAAGGTCCCTGCTCACCCTGCAGTCACCAAGGACACAGCTGGGTCTGGAGTAGGGGTGGGGGGCCTGGCCCCATTGTTGGGATGAATCAGGCCATCCAAACTGGCTCAGAGAAACTACTGAATGCCTAGCTCTGTCATTTGGCTTTCTTGTCACAGTCCTGGGTCTTGGGAACCACCATTAAAGGGAGAAGCTGAGGCCAGGGGGACAGACAAGGCATGACTGGAACCCAGACATTGAGCATGCTCAGAAGTCCAGGCAATGCTGGAGGCACACAAGCCCCGCCCCCTCTGCAGACCTCAGTTTGCCCATCAGAGGAGTGAGGGAAACTCGGTCTGCCAGTCCCATCTTGTGGCTGATGGCAAGGGTCAGGAGGAACAGTGGTCATCGAGCAAACACAAGTCACAGGGCAGAGGGGACAACACCACAAGTCACAAGTCAGAAAGGGAGACAGTGTAGGATGAGGAAGCCAGATGCTTGGGGACCATGGCCTTTGCCTACCACCCCAATATTGATCCTTCCCAAGGCTCAGTCAGGAGTCCCAGCTGAGGATCAGGCCTGGGGTTGTGGTAAGGGTCCTGTGGTCTGGCCAGAGACCACGTGTCCTGGCTGAGGCCACAGCACTGTGCCCAGTGCAGAGGAAGCACTAGGTGAAGCAAAAACCCTGTATATTCCTCCCATTCCCCAAACCCAGACGACCTTCTCAAGCAACCCCCGACTCAAGCCACCCTTGCAGGGCCAGCCTGGGATACCTCCATTCCCCCTGACACTCTACATCCTCATTAAATGGAGCTTGGCAGCAGGGCCCCCACATTCTGGCCTGGATCCCTATTCCACTCTCTCACCAGCCCCTCAAGCCCTGCCCAGCTGGACCCTAGCTCCCCACATCCCTCCCATCAGAGCAGCCTCACTGGCCTCCCACAGTCTGCTCCTCATGCACAGACAGAAGGAAGCTTTGGAAGTAACTGGTTATATTCCACTCCTCCCCTGCTCCAAAAGCTGCCATGGCTCCCTAGTGTCCTGGACATTAGACCTGTCTCCTCCACACACACTCCATGCTCTTTCCCCAGGCCTTCGCACGTTGAGTTCTCCTGCCTGGGGGACCTTCCTGACTTGCTATCTCTCACACAGTAACTTCCTCAAGGAAGCCCTCCAGCCAGCCCCTGACCCCCCGGCTGCATCAGGGGCCTCCTGGGGCCTCCCTGAGATATCTTCAGCACCAAAGGGAAAGCACCAATAGCTGGAGGTTCCTTTAATTAAGGAGTGAATGGCCAAATTTCAGCGGAAGGTAGGACAGATGTGGACCAAAGGGGCCCTTGTCTTTCCTTCAATCCAAACCCTCACTTTACTGAGAAGAAAACACTCCCAGGGAGGGGCAGCACCGTCCCCGAAGGCACACAGCAGGCCCACCCTCAGACTCTGGGATGTCTAGGTGTTGTGTTGCGTGAGATCGACTGCAGCAACGCAGGCACCCACCTCCCTAGGACTTAGTTTACCCTCTGGCTCCACCCTGGAGAAACAGAGGCTCCAGAGTGTGCTCCGCAAAAAGAAGGGGGGCCATGGAGACAACCCTGAAGAGGCGGAGGCCGCGCCCCCTGCCCTTCACCCAGGAAAGCATGCCGCTTACTTTATCTCACTCAGGCTGGGCTGGGCTGGGTGACACACCACGCTGCGGGCCTGGGTCCTCCTCCCTTGGTGCAGCTCCCAGACCCCTCTTGAGATCCTAGCGCTCCTGGGCCAGGGCGGCCACGGGGCACGGGCTCCGGGCTCCGGGGGTCTCGGAGACGCGGAGAATGGGCTCCGGGGCGGACAAAGGCCGATGCGGGCCTGGCAGGCGGCACCGCCGCTGAGGGCGCTGGGCGAGACCACCGCGAGCGGGGGAGGATGCTGGATGCAGGATGCAGGCGCTGCAGCCAATGGCAGCGCGGGAAGACGGACTGGTGCCATGGCAACAGCCAATGGAGGTCTGGGGCGGGGACCGGCGGCGGCCGCAGGGTGTCTGGCCATCCGCGGGTTCAGGGGCTGCAGGTGTGGGGATGGGGGTGGGGAGGTGAAGTCCCCAGGGAAAGGGGGCTCCCTGAGGACTAGGACCCACTGTCCCCCACTTCATTCCAGGATGAAACGCCTCAGAACCTCTCGTGGCTGGATTCACAGAATTTAAGAGTAAAACATCCAGTCTTGTGTGTTACAACAGCATCTTGTGGGGGGAGGAGCTCCCAGGGCAGGAGCTGGGACAGGGCCGGTCAGCTTCCTCCCCTCGGATCTACCCGACCTTGTAAGGATGGGCCAGGGTGGAACAGGGTTCAAGATCCAGACTGGACGCCGCACCCCCACAGGGTCTTGGTTGGTAGGGGAAGGGGGGTATGGGGGATGGGCAGGTAAACTGGGGAGTGCCTGGGACCCTGCATTGCACCCCCTTGCTCCTTTTCTCCTTGGCAGAGTGTCAGCCCCTCCGTGGGCATCTGCCTTGACTTCCTGTCTCCTCCCCCAACCATGTCCCTCGATCTTTGTCCGTCTCTCTCATCTCTGTCTCCCTGTGTCTCTGTCCCTCGTCAAATCCCTAACTCACCCTTATAATAGGGAAGCCAGAGGAGGGAGGGGCCTTGGGTCCCAGAAGGACACTCCCCAGCTGTCTCAGATCCTCCAATGACCCACAGAGGCCACTTGAGGATTAACACCCAAGGCCAGAACCTGCAGCTGCAGCCCAGTCATTCCTGCTGCTTGACACATGCACACCCCAAAAGACAGAGACACAGAGACGTGGGTTTGGGGCCTCTGTCTGTCTTTCCCCAGTGTCTGGGCCAGGGAAAATTGTTCACTACATGACCCTTCATATGTCAAATGGGGAGGCAGCTGCAGTGTTTGCAATGGCAGGTTCCAGAGACCAGGAGGGACAACCAAGAGCATGGGACCACGCTGTTTCCTGCTCTGTCTACTGCAAGAGGCCCTGTGTGGTCATCCTGGGCCAGCAATGCTGGGGGCCCTAGGGGACTCGCCTGACTGTCCCAGAGCCTCCAGAACTGGACACAGCTGTCCCCAGCCTGTGGGATTGGGGAAGCAGTTCAGTGGGCAAAGGGGCTCTCTCTGGAGGCTGGGAAGGCTGAACTGAGGAGGCAGCACCAGTGCCGGGCCTCTTCAGGATGAATAAGAGTTGGCTCTGGGGTCAAGGAGGGAAAAGGCATTCCAAGCTGAGGGAACAGCATGTGCAATGCCTGGAGCTGTGAGAGATTAGAGCTCATTCAGGGGATATGGGATTCTGGAGGAGCATGCTGAGGAGTGCAGCATGTGGTAGGGCCAGACTGGGGGAGTTGTGAGGGGTTTAGAGCTGAAATGGGGGAGTGGAGGGGACAGAGCCCAGGGCTCTGGTTTCAGCTCCACCTTGCTATCCCTGTGTAACTTTGGGTATGTCTCTCTCTGGCCTAAGTTTCCCATTTTATTCACTGGAAGGTGGATTGGAGAATCCCTGCCCTTACATCCCACTGAACTAAGTTACCTCCCCCACTTAGTCTTAAGATGTCACTGCTCCCCAGATCCCTCTCAGCCAGAACCTTAATGATGGTAGGGGCTTGTAGGGTCCAAAGGCCAGCCCTGTCCTCATACATATGGGGAAACTGAAGTTCAGGGCAGGGAACACGTTGCTTGAGTTCATGCAAGAGTCCTACCAGGCCTGGGGCCTCCCTCACCCATCTGGGAATGATGGGGACCTGGAAGGCTGTGAGGATGTGGGGGCTGAGACACCAAAGCAGGATGCCCTTGTCCACAAGCCTCTTGAACATTATGTCCCTGACATCCCCCCAGATCCTTGACCCTGTAGATCTTTGAGCCACAGTCACACTCAGGCATCACTGGAAATTCTAGAACCACAAGAGCTTCGGGAACCCCCACACCCCCACAAGACCCCAGGCTCCATTTTGAGGGGCTGAAAAACCCCCACACTGCACAGTGGCCAGGCCTACCAAGAGGGGCCCTTTCCCAGCCCCCCATTCACTGCTGCTCGGTTCTGGAGAAGAAAATTGAATTATGATGCACACTTCTTCGCATTCCTTGAGGCACTCCCCCCTTCATCTCAACACACTGCAGGGTTACTCGTGGAGTGTCTTTGGGCCTCCTGAGGGTAACCTCAGGAGTCTTTACCCCCTTAATCTCCGCCCTTCTCCACTGAGCCTCTCCACTGTGCCAGGGGTAGGGGGCAGAACCAGGGGCATCCTCCATTCTGAACTGGGTGGAAGGTTGGAGGGAAGCAGAAAAGCACCAGGTCCTCATCATTTGACAACCACAAGCCTGGGGCTGGGTAACCTGGCCTTGACAGGTGAGGAAAGACTGCCCCTGGCTGTAGGGGAGGGGCCGGTCAGTCCAAGCCACGCCCCCAAAGCCCGACCCTGAGTGGGTCGCCTGACCAGGGTCCTGGGCCTCATTTTCATGGGTGAGGAGGGGTCGGGAGTGCGGCCCTGTCAGCACCAGGGACAGCTCCCTACAGCGTTCGGGTGGTGTCTGAGCGTGCCTCCGCCTGAGGATCAGGCTCCTGGCCCTGTTCCGGGGGTGACCTTGGGCTCCCCCTAGCCCCTTTCAAAAATTTCCTCTTAACTAGGAGATGTTATAGGTCCAGGATTCAGAACGACTATGGACACCTGCAAAGAGCTAGGCCGGGTGAGACGGCTATTATTAGGAAGAACCTCAGCGTCAGCGAACGTCAGGGTCGGCCCTACTCTCAGAGCCCAGAAGGGGCAACTAAGGCCCGGATAGGCGCAGGGCGTGGCCAGGGCCCCCACACAAAGCCTGTTCCAGGAGGATCCTTGGCACAGAGGGCTCCTGCCATAGCCACCACCGCCCCAGCCGTCTCGGCGTCCGCGCCGTGGGCCGGGTTTGGAGGTCTGCCTCCCAGGCCAAGTCCTGGGCCCGGCGAGGCTACGCTTGAGCAGACGGGAGGAGGGGGTCCCTGCCCTGCCAACAGCCTAAGGCCGTTTCCCAGGCAATGATCTCCACGGCGACTGGGCGAGACCCCAGACCCATCAAGTCTGTGTACGCAAGCCTTTGCGTCCCCTGCCACCGGGACCACTGTCCCCAAGGTCCGCACCCTCTAGCTGCGCCCAAGGCCGGATCCCCCCACCCAGCGCCCTACCTGGTCCCGGAAGAAGGCCGAGTGCAGCGAGCTCAGGAGCCCTAGGAGCCCCATGGAGCAGCGGCTACCTTGGACCAGCCCTAGCCCCGCCCTCGGCCGGGGGAGTGGGGAACGCAGGAGTTGGGGGTGGGGAGGGGAAGGACGACCGAGACGCCCTGCGCCTGCGTGGCGGGGGCAGGGAGGGTCTCGGAGCAGGCCAGACCTGAGACTCCTTCGGGAAAGGGGCAAATGAGGGGGTCTTAGGGACCTCGCAGCGGCGAGCGGAAGGAGTCTCGCGGGACTGAATACCCGGGAGGGGCGGTGCAGGGAGATCCTGAGGGAGAAGGAGGGAGTGTGAGCAGAGGGGTTTCGTGCAGGCGGAGGAGGAGGAAGAGCGGGCAAGGACACCTATGATTGCTGGGAAGGGATACGTTGTGGGGTAGTGGGGACCCACGGAGGAAGGGTCCCACTGGGAATGGATATCTAGGTGGGAGGCGCTGCGCCGCGGCGGTAGTCAGCTGGGCACTTGATCAGAGTCCTGCGGAAGCCCGGGCATCTCTTCGAGTTCTCCCAGGCTGGGGCTGCGCGCTCAGTTCATTAGTCATTCAATGGATATTGGCTGTGCGCCTGCTTTTACCAGGCTCTGAGTTGGGCGCTGGACTTGGAAGGGCCAGATGGGGCTACAACAACCGTAAATACCCAGTCATTTAATAAACATACATTAAGTACCTAATGTGTGCTTGTATGCGGGGGCCTGTGCGTTGAACAAGTCAAAACCCTGAGCGGGGGAACTGACATTGAGGGGAGGGGCCGACAGTCAATGAGAGGACAATGTGTTTACTAGTGGTGAGTTCAGAGGAGAGAGCAGGGAGGTGGGGAGCTGTTGGGAAGGGCAGTTGAATAGAGACTGGAGTGGTGACTCAAATGGGAAGAGTGTCCCAGCCGAAAGAACACCCAGAGCAAAGGTTGGGTCAAGTCGTGCAGGGTCCTAGTAGGCACGGGAGGACTTGGGCTTTTACCTCGAGGGACGTGGCAGTCATGGAGGGCATTGGGCGGAGCAGGGGCGTGCGGACTAGGTGTTCTCTGGCGCCTGTGATGGCTGCGGGGAGAACAGGGTGTCAGTCTGAAGACCACATCTGACTCAAATGCTCACAGGCATTTGAGTGCCCTCTGGTGGCTGCCAGGGAGAACAGACGGTAGGTGCAGGGAGACGAGGACAGAGGGGACTGTGCTGGTCCTGGAGGGATGGTGAGGGTCACAAGAGGGAGTGCTGTTATGTACCCTGCTAAGTCCTGGGAGGGCAAAGAACAAGTGGCAAGAAGAGAAAGGTGGTGCTGCTTTGGCCAGGATGGTGAGAACAGGCCTCGTGAGCAGGTGCCATGCATCCTTGCAAAGGGCATCCAGGCAGGGGGCACAGCCCATGCAAAGGCTGGGAGGTGAGATAAGCCGGGAGAGTCTGGAAAGCTGTAGGGAGGCAGGTTAGGCAGTTGAGGTGGGAGAGGGGAGGAGAGGAGGGCAGGCAGGGCTTCCTGGGCCATGCAGAACTCTGGGTGATATTATGAGGCTTGGAGAAGTCAGGAGAGAATGACTTCTTTTTTTTTTTTAAAGATTTTATTTATTTATCTTTTAGAGGGGAAGAGAAAGAGAGAGGGAGAGAAATATCAATGTATTGTT
>PVKM010043322.1:0-12534 GCA_004027735.1 Carollia perspicillata
GGGCCTGCAGACCACAGACAAGGAAAAAAGAAACATAGATTTGAGCCCTGGCTGGTGTGGCTCAGTGGATTGAGTGCTTGCCTGCAAAGCAAGGGGCCACTGGTTTGATTCCCAGTCAGGCTACCTGCCTGGGTTTCAGGGCCAGGCCCCCAGTAGAGGGTATGTGAGAGGCAACCATTGATGTTTCTCTCCCTCTCTTTCTCCCTCCTTTACCCTAAAATCTTTTTTAAAAAAGTTGTAGATGCATGAGCATGAATCTTCTAAAATGGAGCTCAGTGTTGAATTTTAGGAAGACCAAGTTCAGAGGGAGGGGGTGGGGGGTGGGACGGTGCCAATGCCTGACATGCGGAGCCCGAGCGCAGGCCAGAGAGCCATGGGAAGCACACAGGCGGAGCAGTGAGCCGGTGTGGGCAAAGGCGGGGCGACCGGGTGACTCTGGAGAAGGAGCCTGGTGTCCACAGCAGGACTGTGTGAGCGCCAAGTAGTTTATGACAGCTGGAACTAAACTGATGGAAAACCAGGCCTTTCGATTGCTCTCTAGCCAGCCTTAATAACATTTTAGATCATCTTAGGTGTAAGGGACCCTGCATGGTAGCCATTCCCATGTATGGGTGCTCCCCGCATTCGTCATTCTTTGTTCGTTCTCCCCTTCTCCTTTTTTCCTCTACTTTTTCTTCCTGTTTTCTCTAAGCAAAGCCAGGAGGCGGAAATGCACAAGACCTGAATCTCTTCCACCTCAATGGGAGAGTGAATATAGTGGGAGGTAGGAATGTCTTTTGGAAGATTTAAAATCCTAGTCTGGGGGTAATGAGTGAGGTTGGAAGGAGAGAAAGCCGTCAGTTGATAAGACTTTAAAGACAAAATCCAATGAAATAATTAGAAAAAGGAATGAAAGCTTTGGTTGGGATGGAGGAAGCTAAAAGTTTAAACCCCTACTTAATGCAATGAATGCTCCCAGTGATACTTAATAGACCCCAAATTTCCCCCAAGTTTCCCCATATAACACTAAAGATTCTCTAAAAATCAATAAGGAACTGAAGGCTTTTCCTCGTTCTTCGTAATCAAGCTTCTTCTCTAGAATGAATTAGCCTGATTACTGACTAAACAAACGCTCTCCCACAATCTTTACAACGTGAATGTGTCTTTTCTGTACCCAATGATAAGAAAAGGCTACGCTGTCCCCAAATGAGTTTCCACGGTGATTATGCTCACAGGCTTCTCTCCAGGATGAATGATCCGATGTTCAATACCTTCCACGCCTCCCCTGGATATTCATCACATATGACCAGTTCAAGTCCAAAGTGGAATTAGCTGACATTGTGTAAGGACGGAACTCTGATTGAAGGCTCTTCCTCACTCATTATGCTCCCAGGACTCCTCTCGGCCATGAAATCCCAGATGTCTAATTAGCTCTGCGCACTGTCTAAAAGCATTTTTACATCCATTACGTGCATATGATTTTTCTCCAGTGTGACTCCTCTGACGCTGAATGAGCTCTACCTCGTGAGAGCATTCACATTTATCGCATTTGTAGTGTGAATTAGCTGATGTCACATGGTGCCGGGGGCTGACAGATGCCTCCCACAAATAGGGATTCTCTCCAAGATGAATGTTAGGGTGTTCAGTGGAATGGGAGCCCCCAGGACTGTTGCCAGTATTCATAACAAAGCTGTTCCCTCCAATACGAATACTGTAATACTGAATACATTTTGAATTCTTTTCCAAAACTGGTCACACTTATTCTGCAGTTTTCTCACTTCTGAAAAATGTAAGCAGCATTGCAGAGGTTTCAGATATGCACCACTCTCGTGGGTGAGGCCCCTAGCGGCCTCTGCACCCTCAGGGCCTGGTCGGCATTCCACAGGCGCCCTTTGGGCGCGTCCACCTACTGGTCTACTGCTGCCGAAAGGTCTTGCTCCAGGTCGGTTTCTGCCCTTGGCCCTGGTCTCACAATATGAAAATGTAAATGTTAACCACTCGGTCTTAAAGGACAGGAAGATTTCTTGGACTGAACATGAAAGATTTGAGAAGATTTAAGAATGAGCGCCTTTGGGCAAATGTATGTTGTAAAATGATGTGTGTGACAGACTGCTGGTTACATACTTGCGTTTTTCTGAGTGAACTCAATCTTGGTCACAGTGAGAATGTACCCATCAGAAATACCTTCTCTAATGACTGAGAGAGAGCACGTGGGGAGTCGCAAGGAGGCTGTTTCTACTTTGTTTCTTGATATGGATGCTGGCCAGATGGGTGTGTTCACTCTGTGAAAATCCGAAAGCGGCATACTTCTGATCTGTGCACTTTGTATGATGAAAATTTAGGAATAAATCACTTCCCCGTCCTGCTATGCAGCCATGAGACAGTTCCGGCCCATGAAATGTAAGCAGGAGTAATCTACCAAGCAAACTTGCTAAAGGGCGTGGACTCTGAAGCAGGAACCTTTTGTTTTCTCCCTGCCTGTCCCCCCCTCCTCCTGGGGACCCTGGGTGTGATGCCAGAGCTCGTGCAGGGGGGCCGTGGGCAGGGACGCCACAGTGAGCCTACGGAAGGTGCCCATCCCAGATGGCCTTGAACTTCTCACCTCTGGAATCTTTATTTTAGTCTAGTGGGTTAAGAATGATTTGCATTTTGTTGTGAGGTTAAACATCTCTTCCTATGTTGATTGCCTCATGTTTTATTTATTTGTCTTTCCCCTTCCTCCTTTGGAAAACTTCCATATTCATTGAAGATATTGGCCCTTTGTGTGTCAAATGTATTACAGATAGGCTTCCAAAGTTGTCATTTGTCTTTTAAGTTTGTGTGTGTGTGTGTGCATTTTATTTATTTATTTATTTAGCTAAATGTGCAATTCTCTGTGGTTGGCTTATTTATTTATTTATTACTCATTTTGGTGTATGGATGTGTGTTTTAAAGCAGAGGTCAGTACATTTTTATTTTATGGCTTTTAAATTTTGTGTAGTATTTATACTCTTTCTACTCCAGAATTGTTCAAATGTGAATCCTTTTTTAAAAAGATTTTATTTATTTATTTTTACAGAGAGGATAAGGAAGGGAGAGAAACATCAATGTGTGGTTGTCTCTTGCACACCTCCTACTGGGGTCCTGGACTCCAACTCAGGCATGTGCCCTGACTGGGAATCGAACCGGTAACCCTTTGGTTCGCAGACCAGCACTCAGTCCACTGAGCCACAGCAGCCAGGGCAAAATGGGGATCCTTTTTAACAGCACCTTCATGGTTTCATTTTTGTATGTGAAAGTATTGGATCCAAGTAGAATTTAATACAATGCAAGGACTGAGGTAAAGATCTGGCCTCCCCCCTTCCATCACCTCTCGCCACTATCTGGTAAATAACTCTTTTTTTTCCTAGCAATTTTAAAATGCTGCCTTTATTATGTGTTAAATTCCCACCTAAATTTGGGTCTTCTTCTTGAATTTCTATTTCAAATTTATGTGTACCTTCTCCAATACATAATTATTTCTAACTTTTTTATAAGTTTTAATGTCTGATAAGGTTACTCCTCTCATTACTCATCTTTTTCAAAATGCTCACGGTGAAAATAAGGTGAGTAAGTTGGAGCTGATGAGTTACTCAGAGACTGAGCCGTGCCTTTGAGAGGAGTGAAGTCACTGTGACCAGCTGTGTGTATGAGCAACACATTCAGTGAAATGAAAGAGGACGAAATGAGAGTGTGACATCATCACAGAGTATTGTGTTTATCATGATGCCGGGGATTGCGCAAAGGCTCCTTCATACAGATGGCGTGATGACGGTATCTCTAAAAGCCGTCATCCCTTTCCTCCACAATGTATTCCTGGGATCGTTTTGTTTAAAAGTCATTATTTTTGTCTTACTAATTACTCATATCCAGAAACTCAGCATCAAACAAGTTAGTAAATATGTCATAAAAGCAAAAGCATAAAACTTCTGATGACCTTTAGTAATATAAAAGGGTAACATTACGCTTCGAGTCCCGTGACACAAGTTTACGCACACTCAGGATGGTTGTTTGACAGGCCTCAGTGCGCTGTGAGTGCTACGCAAAGCACAGACCCTTCCGTGTGGTCTGAAAACAGCCCTGTCTGTGATGAGAGGACAAATGTAACATTAACAATTGCGCTTCCCTTTTGGAATTTAGGAGAGTCATGAGGAAATTATGTGTAAGATCCGAGTCTCTTTTTAAAATAAGCTTTCCAAAGAAACCTGAAATGATCCTATTCTTTTCTGAGAAATTTCTTTGAAACAAACTGAAGCATTCAGAATAATTCCATTGACATTATAGCTGCGTACGATTCTAGACTGCTTCTGAAGATGGCTATTGTAGTATTTGAAAGCATTAAGAGAACTAGTCTCTCAAATCATGGTTTTTATTTATCTTTTCTTTGCTGCATAAATGCTTTGTGTTGGCACAATGAGCACTAAAATGAAATGTTTGGAAAAATGTGGACCCAGTAAAAATTAATGCCTCCAATATGTCAAAATTTGTAAAAGTAAAACAAGATCGGATGTAAGCATTTTAAAAATATAGTGCCTGTGCCTAGTAACTTCCAAAGACTACAGTGCAGAATGGGGTGGGGGCGGGGCTGGAAGAGAAACTACAAACGGAGAAACACGCCTCCTCCGCCCCGTGAACGCGGTCAGCACCTAACGCTGATGAGACGTGTTGACAGGATGTGCCCTTGACGTGAGGGGTGACGGCAGCACTTTACCTGTGTGACCTTTGTCCCCAAAACCCGAAACTCCAGTCTCATCATGAGAAAGGCATCAGACAAATCTCAACTGAGGGAAATTCTACAAAATACCTGACTTCTTAAAACCATCGGGTCATCAAAAACAAGAAAAACCTGAGAAACTGTCTCATCCGAGAAGAGCCTGAGAAGACTTGACAACAAAATGTTGTCGAAAACATTATGAAAATGTTTCAGTGAGCAATTGTAAACATTGTGGGAACAAATGAAAACAAACGTCTTGGCAAAGAAGTAAAAAATATAAAGAGGAATCAAGTGGAAATTTCGGAACTGAAAAATGTAATAACCAAATTTAAAAACTCATTGAATGGGCTCGGTTACGCAGGTGACAAAGAACCAGTAAATGAAGACTGGTCAATAGAAAGTGCCCACACTAAACAGAAAATTGACGGAAAAAATTACCAGAACTTCAGGGACCTGTGGAAAAATAACAAAGACCTAACATTCACACCACTGTAGTCTCAGAAGGAGAAGAGAGAGTGGGGGGTCTGAAAAGGTATTGGAAGAAATAATGGCTGAAATTTCCCCTAAGCTGGCAAAAAGCAGACACCTACAAATTCAATAAATGCAGAAAAATTCACGCAAAGACACATAATCAAACTTCTGAAAACTGAAGATGAAAAGTCTTGAAAACAGCCGTGGTGTCTCTTAAAGAAACAACCATTACTTACAGATATCAAAATTTGTGGGACACAGCTCAAACCATCTGAGATGGAAATTCGTAATACTAAATGCTTACAGAAAGATCTCAAATCAATAATTTAAGCTACTCTCATAAGAAACTAGAAAAAGAAAAGGAAATAAGCCCGAAACAAACAAAA
This sequence comes from Carollia perspicillata, assembly GCA_004027735.1. Classification (NCBI taxonomy): domain Eukaryota; kingdom Metazoa; phylum Chordata; class Mammalia; order Chiroptera; family Phyllostomidae; genus Carollia; species Carollia perspicillata. The sequence goes on from PVKM010043322.1 coordinate 5,569, forward strand.
GGAAGGAAATAATAAAGAAAAGAGCCAAACCCAATGAAATGAGAAACAAAAACAACAGAAAGGCAATTAAACAAAAAGCTGGTTCTTTGAAAGGTCAATAAAAGCTGGTAAACCTCTAGCAAGACTGATAACGAAAACGAGGAAGAACGCAAATTACCAATATCAAGAATGAAACATTAGCCGTGAACTAATGGACAAGGCAGATCTAGGACAAGGCAGAAAGGCATGCTGTAATGGGGTGTAGGCTTTACAGGGTGTAGACTTAATGGGGTGTAGGCTGAGAGACCCCAGGGCCCTCCACAAGCCTAGCTGAGGGGCTGGAAAAAGGAGTGGCACAGTGATTAAGAGTTACTTTGCATGCCAGTAACAGCAGGCTAGCCTCAAAGCCTTCAGGAGCCCGGGAGGTGGGTGTGACTTTGACGCAGGATGTAGCTGGGAGGCAGCTCCCCTGGTTACAGCGCCTGCTGGAGAGCGTGGAGGTGGTTCACTGCATACCACGGGGCCATGCCTGCTCAGACCAACAATGGCAGCAGGGAAAGGCAGAAGAACCCAGACTACTGGCAGGTGTAGCTGATTGTGGGAAGAGCCAGAAATGGGGTTACAGAGAAAGATCCACACAGGATTGAAACCCCGGCACAGCAGCCATGTGGGGGCTTTTACCACATGATTTTGGGAACCAAGAAAGAGCTCTCTTGACCACAAGGCTTAGGAAGCAGGAAAGCAAGATGTAGCAGCCAAGCGGAGCTCTCTCTTAGCAGTTTGAAAGAATGCAGGACTCCCACTGGCCCACCATGAGGATGAGGTTTTGGATTAAGAACAGGAGCTGCAGACTTCTCTTTCTTTTCCTGAGATACAGTACCCCTGACTGGCCTGGTTTGGCAAGGAAGACAGGACTGGGGTGGGGGGGGGGGCGTTTAAAGGGACTTTGGGATTTAATGGCAACATTTTGCCATTACTCTAAACCTGTATAGCTTTTGAATAATTAGTTCCTTTCTTTTTTACCAAACTCGGGCATTGAGAACCACAGTTCCTAACATAGCAGCAGGCAAAGAACCATAATACAAAAAGACCCCGGTGGGGATGGGTTATCTCTGTAACAGTGTGAGGGTCCAGGCAGGAAGCCTCACTCTGCGGTGATGAGAATAATGTCCCACACCCTGCCTTGGCTCTGATCTGCCAATGAAAGGTCTGGATCCAGAGCCAGAAAAGCATCAAGTTGGGTCGTGCAACAAGATGGCACCAAGTTAACGGCCTCTTGCCGGTGCTCATTAAACACACCCTGCAGCACCATGAAAATAATGCCTGCAACATAGTAGTGGAAAGCCTGCATTCAGTTTCACCTATCTCACTGCTAGCAGTTTCAGAGGAATTAGCCCCATCTTCCCCAGACCCAGGGCCTCCAATAAAACAATCTCCTCCAATTCTTTTGTCCAAAAAACAATCCCCAATAGAATATACTCATTGTCACTATAGCTACCTCACCCCTTAGGTCTGCCCCTCACCTTGGATACGAGAGCTCTGCAAACCCTTTTGAACAAACTGCCTGTTTACTTCTACCCTTTGAGAGAAACTGCTGATGAATTCTTAACACCTCGCCAGTACCAAGGGCCAGGAAATCAAGGCCCAGCATCTCTGGGCACCCCCATCAAGGACAGCATGGAGCAGCAGACTGTGGCACGGAGGGAAGCGGAAGACATCTGTGGAGATCACTTTCCAGCCTTCGTCAGCCTGGCCAGTCATCACCAGAACCTCCAGAGGTCATCACTATGTCCGAGTTGTACCTGACCAGGTGATTCCGAAGCACATGCATGAGAACCGCAGCCACAAAACCCACCAGTAATGACAGGAGCACATGGAATCGATGATGGACAGCCAATATATTTCCAGTATCCGGGAAAAGAAATTACTACCGTTATCTCCATGACACCTGTCACTCCACACCCCACTGAAGTGTCAGACCAGTGCATGCTGTAGGCGTGAGTGAGGCTGTAACGAGTCCAGGCAGTGGGGCTTGATGTCCCCCACTGAGACGTTGGCAAGTACAATTTGATCTCCATGGAAGATCATGGAGATCAAATTCTATGTGGAATCCAAGGGGTCCAGGGCCCTATTTTATGACCATGTAACAGGAAGCCACTCTCCTCCACATAGCCCAGAAAGCCACAGATTGTCAGGTCGTCCACTACAAGCTCAAGCAGTACAGCCCCGATGGCTTGGCACTGCTGCCCCACCTACAGAGAGCCAGTCAGGAGTGGCACAAGGTCTCCCCCAGCACAGGGTTGCAGCAGGTTCCTCAGCCTTAGCATGACTGGCATTGTAGGCTGGAGAATTCTTTGTGTGGGTGGGGGCGGGCTGTCCTGTATGTGGTAGGATATTTTGTAATATCCGTGGCACCTCCTTACTAAATGCCAGCAGCAACCCCCAAAGTAGTGACAGTCAAAAATGTCTCCAGACATTGCCAAAGGTCTGTTGGGGACCAAGTTGTTCCCCGTTGAAAACCACTGGATTAGACCCTAGTGTACTGGGGTCTCCAAATAGAGGAAGTATGATTTGACAGGGTTGAAACCTAGAGAAAGGATAGAGGCCAGGTGTAAGAAGGTCTGGAGTAGACTCAGGAAAAGATGTCTAAGACAGGATTTGCTGAAGAAAAGCGTGACAGGGAAGATCAGATAGAGAGTAAAGGAGTCCATTACAAAAGAGCCACAAGGTCAGCACAGGAAGAAATGGAACGGTAGGAGTGGTAGCTGGGACCTTATTGCCAACACAGAAGTTTGGAATCAGGAGCTGGGCTCTCCTATCAGCCCTGCAATTCTCTATCCTTAGAGTCTTGAAAAAGTCACTTCTGAGCAAGGAAATTTCTTTGTCAACTGTATGCAAATAATACCACCTGCTCTGCCTGGCACATGAATTATAGTTAGAATCGAGTCAATAATTCTGTAAAGGTGTGTTGGAAACCAAAGAGAGAGAGACATTGGCTATCATTACAGACTCCGAAGACCTTAAATAATAAAGAAACACTATAGATGTCTCTACCCACACACATTCAACAACTCAGATAAATAAACCAGTTCCTTGAAAACCACAAACTACCAACACACTCATTATGAAAGAGATCATTAGAAGAGTCGTATAATAATTTTAAAAATTGAATTCATAGTTTTTAAAAAAACAACTTCCTGTCTCAGTGGCCCCACGAATAGTTTGGTGATTCCCTGGTAGGACTCATAGGACTCCATACGAAGTTATATTCAAGATTTCCCAAGGATACAAGGCAGGAAGAGCAGAAAAAAATATTTACGGGCAAAGGGGGGAAGGATCAACGTACGTTTTCTTATCTCTCTTCGGGGATAGCACAAACACATCCTCTCCATGTACAAACCGCAGGAACGGATGTGAGATGTCCTTTTCTAGGAAACCCTATTTGAGTCTTGGAGTCCAAAGTTTTTAAAGGGAGCTGGCTGCATACCAGCTGGGGACCGGGCCTGGCCTCAATCAAGGCACCAGGTGTACATCATGAATTGTTATGCTTACTTTAAACTTGCCAACTTGGTTTATCTTGACCCACTGCTTTGGACATAGAGAATAACATTTTACCCGTTGCTATGTGAATATTCCAGGAGTTTAGTTCTCAGAGTTTGACCAAGGGTCATTGCCATGGACACAGAGATAAGTGAGAAATGAGTGAAACAGACCAGCTATGTTCACTGTTACCTCACACTATTAAAAAAGAAATCTCTAGACCCAGAGAGTTTCACTGGAAAATTCCACCCATATTTAAGGAAATAATAACACCAATCATACACAATGTCCAGACAATGGGAGAGGCAGCATGCCCTGCCATATGTTATGAGGCCAGTATGGCCGTGACACCAAAAACAAAGGCTAGAGACCCATGTTCCTCACAAACACAGACGCAAAGTCCTCAGCACAGTCCTAGCAAATTGAATCCGGCACTATTTAAAAATGATTTTACACTCCAAGCAAGTAGGGTTAATTCCAAAAATTCAAGGAGAGCTCCATATTCAAAAATCAAACAGTGTAATCCACCATATTAACAGGCTAAAGAAAAACCACGTGATCTTGTCAACTGACATAGAAAAGCATTTGACGAAACTCAACACCCATTCATGATAAAAACCCCCAATAAACTTGGAACAGAAGGGTACTTCCTTAACCCTATGAAGAGCATCTACAAAAACATCTACAGCTGACATTTTACTGAATGGGGAAAGGCTGAGCGCTTTTCCCCTGCAACTGAGCGTAAGGCCGAGCTCTCTGCTCTCGTCACTCAGTTCAGTACAGCACTGGAGTCCTGACCAACACGACAAAGGACGGGAAATAAAAAGCATACCGACTGGAAGGAAGAAATAAAGCCATCCCGATTTTCAAATGACATGGTTGTCTAAAAAGAAAACCCTCAAAAAATCAACAATAATTCTTTTAAAAAACTAGAACTAATAAATGAATTCACCGACTCAGCAAGTCCTCATGATACAAGACCAACATACAAAAATTAATTATATGTCAACGTTCAAACAATAAACATTTGGAAACTAAATTTAAAATACATTTATAACATTTAGAATTACTCAAAAATTAAGTATGTAGGTATAAAGTATAAATCTAACAGAATTTGTGTGCTGAAAACTACCAAATGCTAATAAAAAAGATGTGAATAAATGGAGAGACATATCATAGACATGTACTGAAAGACTTAACATAGTAATGATGTCAACTTTTCCCAAATTATCTATAGATTCGATGCAATTTCTATCAAAATCTTTGCAAGATGTTTTGTTGATATTAACAAACATTCTAAAATATATAAATGGAAAGGCAAATGAACTAGAAGAGCCAAAACAACTTTGAAAAAGGTTAAAGTGGGAGGTATAACTTTGCTTGATTTCAAGACTTACTGTATAGCTACAGTAATCAAAAACGTGTGCCCCGACTGGTGTGGCTAAGTGGGGTGGGCATCATCCAGCAAACCAAAAGGTTGCCAGTTTGATCCTGGTCAGGGCACACGCCTGGGTTGTGGGCCAGGTCCCCGGTTGGGGGCGTGCAAGGGGCAACCAATGAATGTTTCTCTCACACACTGATGTTTCCCTCCCTCTCTTCCTGCCTCCTTCCCCTCAAGGAAGAAAGAGAAGGAAGGGAGGGGGGGAGGGAGAAGGTATCAGCAGGGGAAGACACAAGGCGACACCTGATTTCAGCTGACAAGCAGTATGTAGCTCAATAGAACACAACAGAGAACTGAGAAACAGACCCGTACAAATAGATGCACTCAACTGATTTTTGACAAAGGCACAACAGCGATTTAAACAAGGAAAAATAGTCTTTTCACCAAGTGGTACGGAAGTAATTAGACATCCATAGGCAAAACAAACAAACACAAACAAAACCCACCTCAACCTAAACCTCACACTTTATATAAAAATTAATTCATAGACTTTGTGTAAAATGTAAAACTTTTAGAATAGGAGAAAATTTTCAAGACCTAGGGCTAGGCTGCTGATTCTCAACCAAGGGTGATATTTTTTTAAATCCTCGCCCCAGGATAGAGCACCCCACTGCTCTTAAGAGAGACAGAAACATTGATGTGAGAGAGAAACAGAAAAACATCAATCGGTTGTCTCCTGCACGTGTCTCAACCGAGGACTGGACCTACAAATTGAACCTGCAACATTTTGGGGTACAGGACGGTGCTCCAACCACTGAGCACCACCCACCCCGTCCACAACAGGGCTCAGCGGAGGGTGATTTTGCCCCCAGAGGGCATTTGTCAATGTCTGGAGACATTTTTTATTTTCATAACTGGGGATGGGGGTGCGACTGGCATTCAGTGGGTAGAAGGTCAGGGACAATGGTAAACTTCCTATAATACACAGGACAGCTCCCCAATATAAAGAATCATCCATCCAAAAGGTCAATAGTGCCAAGGTTGGGAACACTGGCCTAGGCAATACGTTCTTAGATATGACATTGAAGGCACGATCCATTAAAAAAAAGGAAAGATACATTTAACTTTTCAGACATTAAAAGTCTTGTTCTGCAAAAGACCCTGTGGAAGGATTTGTAAAAAAACTAGCTACGGATAAAACATTTCGCCTCTTTAGTGCTTCGGCGTTCCCGTCTGAGCCCATGTCCCTTCTCTCTAAAATGGGTGCAGTAGCGGCCCCTGTGGGGAGCTGCTGCAGGGGTAAAGCACGAATTGCTCCCCAAGCCGGGACACAGTCAGTGGCGTCCGTGCTAGACTGTACTATGTGCCTAAAGGTCGGTCTCTGTCCTGCACTTGGGACTGAGCATCCTTATCATTAACAGTCTGCGCATTTTAAAAGTACCTTAACAGTTTTGACATTTAGGAAGGTTCAATGCCTTAACTAGCTTAGATTAGCCCAGCTTGATATGATCTCATTTTTCAGAGGAAGCAGCTTCTGTTCAGCGCTTAGTCACAGCTGGACTTCTGGAACATCTAGAATCTGAATACATGCAAGTGGTGGGAGAGGATGTTTTTTAGACTGGGACATCGTAAGTGCTGTTGTTCACGCAGACATTCCTCATGAATGACTGAGCTACCTTTTTACCAGAAACAGATGATTTTGCATCAGAATGACTGTTTTTAAAAGAGTTCATCTACCACATATCAAAAGAGATAATAGTGCATACAAAATTGCTATAGACTGAGAACCAGGAAACCTAGGAACTTTGAGAAAATTACTTCCCATCCTGTTTTTTTTCACTTGAAACATGAGTGGCTGGCTACAAAGGTCTTCCTGCTATAAAAATGAAAATTCCTTCCTGCTATAAAATTCTAAAAGGTTAATAGAAAACAAACAGCCTCCACCACACTGGCAGACTCTTAATTCACCCTAAAAAGTGATTCTTATATTGAATTCTGACTTTAAGCATAGTTACCCAACTGTTTTCTATCTCATACTCCTTAGCAATACAGAGATGAAGGCCATT
>PVKM010043324.1:0-12550 GCA_004027735.1 Carollia perspicillata
CTCATAATTTTTAGATGGCATTATGGTATATAAAATTCCCTAAAAACTCCAAAAGTATTAGAAATGATAAATAATTTTGGGAAAGCTACAGGATATAAAATTAATATATAGAAATTTATGGTGTTTTTAAAGTAAAAACAAACTATCACAAAGAAAATTTAAGAAAACAGTTCCATTACTATTGCATGAAAAATAATAATATACCAGGGAATAACTTTGACCAAGGAGGTAAAAGACTTATACCCTGAAAACTATAAAATATTGGTGAAAAATTAAAGATGACACAAATAAATGAAAGGATATATAGTTCTCATAAATTGGAAAAATTAATATTGTTAAAATGATCATACTACTCAGCAATGTACACATTCAATGTAATCCCTATCAAAACATCAGTGGCATTTTTCACAGAACAAATAATCCTAAAATTTATATGAAACCAAAAGAATCTCCCAATAGGTAAAGCAATCTTGAAAAAGATGAACAAACTGAAATGTACCATGCTCTCTGACTTCAAATTAATTTACAAAACTATAGTATCAAAATTATATGGTACTGGCACAAAAATAGATATACAGTTTAATGGTACAGAATAGAAAGCTCAGACATTAACTCATGCTTATGTGGTTAATTAGTCTATGCCTATGTCTATATGGTTAATTAGTCTATGAAATTAGGCAACAGTACACACTGGGGGGTGGGAAGACAGCCTCTACAATAAATGGTAATGGGAAAATTGGACAGATACAAAAAATAAAATGAAGCTGGCCCATGTTCTTACACCATACACAAAAGTAAACTCAAAATAAATTAAAGACTTCCAGAGCTCATACGACTCAGCATTAAAAATAAATGATCTGATTACAGGATAGGCAGAGGATCTGATAGCTACATCTTCAAAGATGATCTATGGATGGCCAACAGACTCATGAAAAGATGCTCAACATCACTAATCATCAGGAAAGTAGAATCAAAGCCACTATGACATGTCTTCTCATACCTGTCAGAATGGCTATTACCAAAAACATACAAAAAATAAAAAACAAAAAGTTTGGGTGAGGATGCGGAGGAAAGGGAATCCTGTACATCGTTGGTAGGATTGTAAAGTAGTGCAGCCTACATGGAAAACACTATGGCCTTTCCTCAAAAAAATTAAAAATAGAATTACTAAACAAACCAGTAATTCTACTCCTGGGCATTTATTAGAAGAAAATTAAAGCACAAATCTGAAAAGATGAATGAACCTTTATATTTATTGTAACATTATTTACAGTAGCCAAGATAGGAAAGCCACCTAGGTGTCCATCATTGGATGAGTGGATAAAGATGTGGTGTGTATGTACAATGGAATATTACTTATCCCATAAAAAAAAGGAAAACTTGCTGTTTACAACAACTGGGACAGGCTTAAGATGATATTATTCTAATTGAAATGTCAGACAATAGGATAGACAAAACTGCATTATTTGACATGCTTAGAATCTTAAAATCAGAACAAAACAACACAAAAACAGACACAGAGGCAGAGGACAAACTGATTACTGGTACAGGAGAGGATGGATGGGATAAGGGTGAAAAAGGTAAAGATAGAGAGGTACAAACCCCTATTTGTAGTATAAATAAGTCAAGGGGATATAACAGACAGCACAGGTGATACAGTCAATAACATCTTAATAACTTTTACGATGACAGATGGTTACTAGACTTGTGATCACTTTGTAAGGTATGTAAATGTTGAATCATCGTATGGTCCACCTGAAACTAATATAATGTTGTATGTCAACTATATTCTAATAACATCAATAAATAAACAAAATAAAATAAAATGCTGTGTCAATGTAAGAAGAGAAAGAAAGAAAATGCAGAGCCAGAGTCTTGCTAATTTATAAATGTACCCAAAGATATGGACTTTATATTGAGTATGTACTTGCAGTGACCAGATCACAGAATCTGGCCCAAGTGGCAAACCTGTTACTTTGCAATAAGAAAATGATAGTATTATGCTTTGGACTTGTGATGCCTATAAAAATTTATGCTCCATATTGCTGATAGAGTCAATCAGGATATAAGGCAGTAAGTTTGGATTACTTCTTTCTGGAAGGGAAATCATTCTCTGTTGCTTTTGCAGTTTTCCTATACTGAAAGTATTCCCTTGGGCTTTTTATTAGACATTCATCAAAGGGTTCATGATTCCTTTATATTACATATTTTTCCACCTATAATTTCCAATTTCTAACACAGACAGGTGAGGTTCAAAACTTGTATGATATTCTTCTGTTAGAGAAGAAATGCAGTGAAAGTTTGGCATCTGTTCTAGCTGGTTGGTGTCAGTGCTCAACCAGTTGTTAATTGTTTTCAAAATAAGTCTTGCAATATAACCATGAGAATTCCTAGTCAGAACAGGGAGCCCACAACATTGTCATTAAGGAATACCTTGAAAAATCAGTTATCTTTAAGGCTAATATGCACAGCTCTAGCATTGACATGAAGTAGGATGATGGCTGTTAGTGCTCCAGCAAGGCCTGGACCTCTATCCATTAACCTCTATCGCACACTCACAAAATCTGTGGTTATCTCTCAAATGCAAACAAATGATGAGAATTCCAAAGACTAAGAACATTGGAATCGGGAATGTCCTCTAGTGTTTCTCATTGGTCAGGACCATTGCACTGGTGATAATGAAGCTGGCTTGTTGATAGAGCCATCACATAATTGTATCATTAATGTATATATTTTGGTTATCAAAAAAAAGAGTCCAGAAGGACCAAGCATTTACTGAAAACTTCTTGAATAGTTTGTAGAGTTATACATTTGATATGAGCTTTTATCAAAGAAAAATGTTCAGATTCTGTTCATCTGAAAACTCTTCTAATTTAGCCCTTTTAAACTTTAGGAAGTAAAAAATTATTAAAATATTTAGCTATCTGTAAAACTTTTTATCTCCCTTGGCTCATTAAAAAGGTTTTAAAGAAGTGAATATGCTCATGTGCAATGCTCCGTATGTAAAGCAACATATTATGTAAATGCATGAGTAAAATAAACATTTTTCTTTCAAAAAATATAAAGATTATTTGAAATTATAATATTGATATCATATTTGTCATTGAAAAGGAAATGATACTAAGCCATGGTCATCAAGTTTCTAATGGTCAAAAATAAATATTATTTACCAATAAATAAATAATTGGTAAATAAATAATTGGTAAATAAATAATTGGGTGGCAGAGTTCAATTACCAATTAAAGACGAAAGCATTGCTCTTGCCTAATTTTTTTAATGCAGTCAATATCTTAAAGTAGGATAACTATTGTTCTACTTGGGATATATAGGATAAAAAATTGTTTGAATTTTAATCATTCTGCTATTCTTAATTTTAATCAGTTAATGTTTTCATTTCTTTTTTATCTAGTGGAAATTTTAAAAAATACCATGCATACAATGATAACCTAATTAATTATTTATTATTTAGAAAAAACTTTGAATTATTATGAATTTCTTAGGTATTAGGATTTATTACTAAAATATTGTTTATTAAATAAATGTAAGAGATAAATGTTAAGTCACAGTGAACTCAATCTTAAACCATTTTTCAACATGAGATAATATTTTGATTAAAGTTTTATTTTAATGATGGTCTATTTTATTTATCCTCATCTCATTTGAGCTTCAAAATAAAGAAATCTATTTAAAAATTCTCTGATTGAAATCATATTACTTTTCAAGTGGGAAAAACTGGTGATAGTATTCATAATAGGCAATGTTGATACTTATTTTGCCAATATGACAACTAAAAGCCAAATGAATTTCCTTACATTTGAAAGTTTTCACAACCCATGCTCTCTTATCATGATTAAAGAATAGAATTTTTAGAAGCAGAGAGATCACAGAAAGAAATATCAAAAGCAAAGGCCCATGTCAAATCAATACTTAGGTTTAGTTGATTTTGCTATATTTGGATTCAGCATTGATCTAATCTAAAAAGTGCTGAGCTCACTACGAGCTCCAAACAATGTGCCTTTTATGCAGTTATGTTTTATAATAAAATAGAATACAATATATCAAATGCAAAATAAAATAACATCAAAATAATTATAAGTGGAAAAGCATTTTCAGTATTTACAAAAGGGTAGAAAAATCACTTCTATGTTATCTGTGTGTAGTACTTAATAGTGAGCATTCTCTAGCTATCAGCTTCCATTAAAAAAAAGGCATGTTGTTTTGTCATTATTAGTGCTCAAATCTGTATTTTATATTTTTATTTTATTACATTTTAGATACCTGGGACATTCTGTACACATTAGTAGATTAATCTTACAAAGGAAAAATATGTTGATTTGTTCTAGATTTCACTATCCTTATGCTATTATAAGCATTCCAGACACTCCTTGTCTCTTTTTTATGCATAAGTATTGTACATAAATTGGATTCTGATCTAGGTACAGATAACCCATAACATTTTTAGAGTTAACTTTCAGTTCATGACCAAATATGAAGACTTCACTTTTAGATGGTAGTTATTTCTAAAGAAAAGATGACCTGGTAGGTTTCCTAATTGAGGAAAAATTATTTGGGGACCCATCTGTTTTTGTTTTTAGAAATCTCAATTACCTGAAAGAAATTTAGGGGAAAAATAATTAAAAAGAAAAATGATGAAAATCATGTACACAGACTTGGGAAATCACAGTTTTTAGGTCTGGTAATAATGCTTTTGAAAAAAAACCATGAGTGCGTAATCCATTTAGTAAATAACTTTTATCTTCTTTCCCTCCTATACAGAGAATTCAATACCATAAGGACTGCTATTGAATTTAGACTTCATTTTTTATAAATCCATTAGTCACTAATATTCACTTGTATGACATATATGATAAACCCTATTTTGATACATTTTATGCTTTCTTTTTTTATGTTTTATTTTTTAAATTATTATTATTTATTTTTTTATTGATTATGCCATTACAGTTCTCCCATTTCTCCCTTCATTCCCCTCCACCCTGCACATCCCCCTCCCACCCACACTCCCCCTCTTTAGTTCATGTCCATATATCATAAGTTCTTTAGCTTCTACATTTCCCACACTACTCTTGCCCTCTCCTTGTCTATTTTCTCCCCACCGTCTACGCTACTTATTCTCTGTACCTTCTCCCCACCTTCTCCTCCCACTCCCCTGTTGCTAACCTTCCATGTGACCTCCATTTCTATGGCTCTGCTCCTGTTTTAGGTGACCACTTAGTCTGCTTTTGTTTTAGGTGTGGATGTTAATAACTGTGAATTTGCTGTCCTTTTACTGTTCATATTTTTATCTTCTTTTTCTTAGGTAAGTCCCTTTAACATTTCATATAGTAAGGGCTTGGTGATGATGAACTCCTTGAAAAAGCATCCATTTTTATGCTTTCTTAAAAATGCCATTTATATGAATAAATTTTGTGTCCTGGGAAATTCAAACTAAACCTTATCAAAACTGGCCTCAATTTAATGAATTAGTGTGAACATTCTTTTTGGATAAGCTCACTACAAATAAGGATGGATAGAGAGATAGACAGATAGACAGATAGACAGATGATAGACATCCCTACATCTCTAGTTTACCTCTATTTAATAGGAAAATCAGTTTTGTTTACTGAATATCCTGCATTCTGGAGCCATGGTAGGAAATCTCCCCAACTTCAAAGATAATTCCATTTTCTTCACTAAACATCTAACATTCTTTCCAAAGCAAAACTCTGATACATGATTAGTAATTAGTATGAAATGAAACCCAGTCTCATTGTTGTATAGAGTTCGCATGACCCAAGACTTCTGTAGTTATACTATCCAAGTGACCACTTCTCAGGCCATAGTAGGTACATCAAAGGTTCACAGAAAATTAACTTACTATATAGTGATAGGCCATTGCAACATCTTCCACAGGTAATAGGATACTAAAGTCCTATTAAAATAAGGCATGATTATGGTCCTCAGAATAGTCAATCTACAACCATGGGGCCTGGAAATTCTTTGAGTCTTATGATCTCTTTGAATATCAGATAATCCTGCTTCTGACAATGGCCCCACTTCTGTGGGATATGGTTTAGACAACCAAAAATTAACATGAAAAATCTCAAACAAGTGCTCTTTTCAAGCTTTAAAATTAGTGAAAGGAATAACAAGACAAAATCTTAGCCACAGAGAGAATGGTAATGAATCAACATCAGAGTAGTTGATATTTGGATTAGATTATGGAAATTACATCATTGTTGATACAGGTAGATGATAAGAAAGGAACTTAGAAAGCTCTATTTAAAACAGTCTTGTCCAAAATATTTTTTACATATTTGTTCAGCAGCACAATGAATCAATGAATGCATGATTCATGGAATTTAATTAAAAAGCAAACAGATTTCATGACACACATAATTTAGATAATAAAGTTAAAACTTAGGCTTTACAAAGTGAAAGATTTAAAAATATTTTATACTATCAGTTAAATATTCAGAAATGTGTGAAGAAGTCACAATGAGATTGTTTTCCTTAATCAAATGTTTTAAAACTTGCTAATGAAGTTAAATGTGGGAAAATAAGTTGGTTGAAAATTAACAACAAAAATATTTTTTTCCTGAGTGGATAATACCTGCAATCTGTTGCTGAACCACTCTATGGTGATTATATATATATAATCAACTGATTTTTATGCATGTAAAATAAATAAGAAATGTCATCTTTGGAGGTAATTATACTATGGATAATTTTTGTGATCATTTCATAGAATTGCTTCCAGCATATGTGAAAAGAACAGGGATTATTTACTCCTACTTGATCACTACTCAACATTTGCCATGTTCATTTTGGAGACTGATATCAAAATACATAAAAATTTAAGGTCATGTTTTTCTAAAGCACAACCCTGATCTACTCTTTAGACCAACATTGTAGCTGCCCATTTGTGATTTATTATTGCCCTGAGCTATGTGCTGCTGTTTTCTAGTGCTATATTTCTTGAAAATTTGACACGGAAATCTGTGACACAAACTGTCAGCTTGGTGTGGAAGAAATCTCAAGTTCGCTCATGAATATTAAACGTCTGGGTGAAAAATGTGTTGCTGAAACAAGCATTTCTTTTAAGGGTGAAGGAATTCATATATTACTATTGACATGATAATTGAAATCATATTCAGCAAAATGAACGATAAAGAATTTATACCCATGCATTCTGAAAGAAGGGGCAGAGATGGATCAGGAGAAGGAAAAGCATGTTATCACATATTATGCAAGGACTCAGACATCCTTATCAAAATGATGAAACAATAAAAAGTTATCATGACCATCTATTATTGTTTTTAATGAGCATCAAAGGGATTGTGAGAAAGAAAAATTATTGTCAGTCATTGCAACAGAATATAGCTGAATAATTCCATTTTTATGACAATGCAAGAAACTATAATTTGGATGTAAATCCCATGTCTTGCCCTCACTTTACAATGGACTTTCATTATATATTTTATACAAAATTGGGAAATCACAGGAGGCAGAATGTCAGATACTTACTTATAGCTTCCTCTCTAAGGACTCTTTATGCAGAGCTCCTAGAGACCTCAGAGGACATTAAAAGTGTTGACATTTTAAGATCTCCTCTTGAGAGCTAAAGAGAAATAACATCCCTTTGCTGCCTCTCTCTTTTTTTATGTGGTATAAAAACTAGAGGTGATATTTGTTTCTCTATATACTTCAACTCAAAAAATTTTCTCTCAAGTCAAATATTGGTGTGTTTATGTTTAATATACCAGGTTTCTTTTTCTTCTTTTACCCTTTGGAAACATGCTATTCATTTGAAGTAAAAGAACTTTTATTTTGGAAAGAAATCATTTGGGTGCCAATAAAAATGGAACCTTGGTCTTGTTCTAAAACCAGCTAAAGGAATTTAATTTTTCTATGTTACTGTACTGTCATTGGCATAAAAATAAAATTATGTAGCGTCAAGGCAAAATTACCTTCCAAAGCCAGCCCATTAAATAGTAACTAATATTTAAACAGTACTTTAATGTTAGCAAAACATATTGGCATGCATTGCTTCCTGTAATCATTCTAACAACAATGTGTTAATAATAATATTTTATTTTCACTTTAAAGCTAAGAAAATTGAATTTTGGAGACGCATTCACTCAGTCTCAGGTAGCTAGTAGGAAGCAGAGTTCTGTGTCTTAACACAAGATTTCTGATTTCAACCCTGGATTCTTTCTACTATATCACATAACTTCCATTGATTGTTATATCATAGTAGATTTTTTAAATTAGAAAGACATGAATTAAAATTTTGATGATTGCCTATATTTTCTAGGACCTAATAATTACCCGAGTGGATGAGTATTCTTTTCATGATTAATACTCATTTTTTTCAGAATTAAGGGGGACCAAAATCGAGTGCGTAAAAAATTAGCTTGTTTCCTTACTAAGAAAGTACCTCCCTGGCCCAATGTCCTCAAAGATTCTCACTGGATTATCTAAGTGAAATTTTGTAATCTGAGTTTTAAATGCAGTAAAGAGCTACACATTGCAGCAAACCCTATTGCACAGTACTGTTTGAAAACTCAGTGTCATAGGTGCATTTCCTATTTTTTTAAATCTATAGTCAATACCTTTTCTTCTCATCTCTTTACCCCTCTCTTTGTCTTTATCAAATCAATGTTATCCAATTACATTGTCTCTCTTAATTATAAAGAAAATTGTTTTAAACTGCAGACAGGTAATAAAACAGGTATATAATATGGCCCAGACTTTTTGTAGAAGTTGGTTATTTCCTAGAGTACTTAGTTATTTTCTGATCAAAAATAGGTACATATTTCTTAGAACAATGAGGACATGTGGCAAGGGTCTAAAGTCAGGTAATCTGAGTTCAAATATTCTGTTACCTAACTGAATTTTTAATCTTTCCAGTACTGGATGTCCTCACCTACAAAGTTGGAATAATAGCACTTTATGTCATAGAGATTTTATGACTATTAAATAAAGTCATTGTTAACCACAGAATATGGAAAGTGCATTTAAAATTAGCTATTAATATATTATTATTGTTATTACTGAAGTTATTACTATTACTAATTAGCTAATTTTATCATTAGGGAAAAAATGATGCTCCCATTGACCACCTGTTTCTTATTTTTGGAACTCATCCCAAGAACAATGTTTAGCACAGTTACTTGATATGGCTATGGGCGTTTGGAGAATTATGGCCAAGAGCAAAGATTTTCCTTTCACATAGTCACTATTAGCACATCTATTAGCACATTCCTTCTGGTTCGCTACCATGATTAGTCATATACTGAGCCATTACTGGGCCATCATATGTTTTTATATTATTTGATGACTTTTTGTATTCTTGTTGTTATTGATTTTGTTGTTTATCAAAATTATATAAACTATTTGTATTATATATGCCTGTATTATTTCAATATTTGAAGTGTGGTTAGTGCTTAATGATAGGGAAGGTAGTCTATCTGAAATATAATTATACACAAAATTGTAGGATATATTTCTTTAAAGTACATTGGACTTAACTTTCACATGGTAACCTCAGTCAATGGTTATGCAAGTATCCAGTGGTTATATAAAAATTTCATCCATTCATGGAAAAATGCTAAGATTTACAGGTGTCAGATGGGCAGGCAGGTGATATTTTAAGAATTCTACATCTTCGTGAGATTTGTTTTTCTTAACCTTTATAAAGTAAAACTAGTATACATAATATTAAACTTGTGCTACCTATTTTAACTTGGTAGAGTGCATACAATAAGAATTGTAACCTCCTCTCTATATCTATATACTAATTCAATATTTTTAGGTATTTTAAGCGTGTATTCACTCATTCACAATTTTAAAAGTTCTAAGAAGTATAAAACTCTCTGAGTCACATAAATACTATGAGAATCTTTAATGACAATGAACATAAAACATTAGTAAAGGAGTCAAATGAAAGAAGACAGAGAACATTGAAGAGAGACAAAAGCATTATACATTAAAAACAATGGAATGCCATAGAAAAATAAAAAAGAAATAAGCATACTGTGTTAAAAAAATCAGTTTATTTCATCTTCAGGATATTAGTATTTCCATAGCATCTATTTAAATGGATTTTTTGTCCAGATAAATTCATGATTTGCTTCTTTTCAATTACATAGGTCAGTCATTGCCTGTTAAAAGAAACTTTCCCAGACCATGCCACTACCAGCAACACAAATTCCCAGTTGTTATTTCATTATTTTTCTCTTATATGCTGAAAATATCTTTCTTATTGAGTGTAAGTGATATGAGAGCTGATTGGTTTACCACCAGTCAGCATGGAAGAGCACAGCACACACACGCACTATTTGATTATTGCTATTCAGGATACCAGGGAGGAGTATAAACCACTAAACAAATACACTACACGTACACTGACGGAACAGTTTCACTTGATTCCTCCTCTGAAAAACTGCCTTTGTTATGAGAACTTGTGTTTACAGGGAACCTAGTAAATTGAAACACAGAGAGGATTAGCTTGAAATGAAACTAACTAGGGATACTATGGTTGACTTTTGGGGGCCAATAAATGTTTTTAAGAGAAACTATATTGTTTATTGTCATCAAATATATATGATATAGTAATATTTAATAATCTATAACAATTGGGCACTGGTTTTAGTAGTTTATATGGATTTTTTCTTTCACATTTTTTTATTGTTGTTCAAGTACAGTTGTCTCCATTTTCCCCCACCACTGCCCACCCCCACTCCACCCATCCCCACCTCCCACCCTCTATTCTACCTCCCTTTGGCTTTGTCCATGTGTCCTGTACACATGTTCATTAACAACCTTTCCCCCCTTTTCCCTGTTATTTCCTTCCCACCTTATCTTTGGTTATTGTGAGTTTGTTCTTTATTTCAATGTCTCTGTTGATATTTTGCTTGCTTGTTTGTTTTGTTGATTAGTATCCACTTGTAGATGAGATCATAGATGGTGGATTTCTCATTTAATTTGTGAACCATTTTATGAAGAAAACAGCATAATTCATCTTTTGTAATGTGTTCACTAGGCTGAATCTCAACGTTCCCTTTTAGGTATGATTCCTGTCAGTGGGAGACCGAAGTAGAGATTTTTGAACAAGGTTTGGAGAACAGAAATGAAACAGGAACCATTTATTAGCATCCGCATTGCTTATCTGATGACTTATTTGTGTGGTGTGGGGCAGCGAAGAGTTTGCAACTGTTCTACCTCTCCTAAGTCCCCTTTTAGTTCCATCACTGAATCAAATGTGTTTAGCTACAAGTGAAGGGTGCCAGATTCTTGGGTGAGCACAGTATTATCAAGAAGGAGCAAAAACTTCCAGCTTGTTCTATGGAATCAAGCTGGACTTTGCCCCCCCCCCGCCATTTTATATCCTTCTTCCCTTCCTGACTGCCTGTTCTGCAGATGAAACCACAGAATCAGAAGTGAAAAGAGCAGCCTTGCAGAGACTTTTTACCCATGTCTCACAACTAAGAAAGGTCAAATCCCTGTAACTAATCTCTTGTTTATGTATTATTTATCTATCTTCTATCTTCACTATCTATCTATTAGCCATCTACCTCTCTGTCTCCTGGTCTGTCTATATCAGTTGTTCTGCATTTCTGATTGAACACTGACTAATATAGTCACCCTTTAACAAATAAGAAAACTGCGGTTTAAGTTTACACAGTTAGTGAAGATCTGGTTAAATAGCCTAGGGGAACCCAAGAATAACTACTAAAGTAGACACCTCAAAATATTTCAGTGGTATGTTAATTTTCCATTATATTTTATGCACTTTCTTTGTCCTAATCTAGAAGTGGGGGAAGGTGGGGTAAAGGGTGATGTCTAAGAGATTAGAGAAGTCCTAACCAGGAGTAATGGGGAATGAAGGAAGTTCTCTTACAGCAAAGCAGAAATATGCTGTCAGATCAACTCATGAAGCCGTGCAGGAAACCTTTGCAGATGCCCACAGGTTGTACTGGATGATACTTGATGTTCTCATATTTTGCCCATTTTTATCACTAAGTTTTTGTATTATAATTATTTGTTCTCCTTACCAGAATTTCCACTCCTTCAGGTCAAGAACTGTAACTTATTCTTCTTTGAAGACCCATGACTGCCATTATAGTCATGTCCATTTAATAGGGCAAATATTCAATTGTCTTTTAGCCTATAAAACAGCAACTTCATATGGTTTGACCTAATAGACACATGATCACTAGTACTTGAACAATAAAATGAATGAATTGTAGAAAAAAGGCAAAAACTCAATTATCGAAGTAGGGCATCAGGTATTCAGACCTATTAATGTTATCAGTAGGGCAATGCTTCTCATACAAGGTTGTCTTCTCAGTGTGAAAGTCATGATCACTGTAGTGGTCCTTACCTTCCTCCCAGTTGTTCAAGAAATGGCCCTGGAACACAAATTTCTGACCCCAAAGAAGAATCATAGAGGTTACAGTGAACCAGGTGACTATTCCATGAAATGGAACTCAGTCATGGAGATGCTAAAATGGTGGGGGGTGAGGAACTACACAGATTTTTCTGGCTT
>PVKM010043325.1:0-12557 GCA_004027735.1 Carollia perspicillata
CCTTCCTGGAGGTGTCTCCATAGAATGGGAATGTGGGGTTCTGCCAGACAAGAGAGTTTGAGTTCTGCTGTGGCGCAAGTCACAGGGGCTGTGCCCCGTCAAGCAGCAAGACACTGTGTTGATAATGTTCTGAGCTTCAAGGGCACGGATGCACCTGCCAGTCAGCAGAGGAGCGGTGGCATTAGTCTCAGCAATCCCTGACTTCGTGATCTTGGTACAAGTGACCTCATTCCCCTCTCATCAGTAAACCAGGCAGCCATCCTTAACCTGCCTACAGGTGGGGTGGACCACCTGACATTTGAGGTCACTCTAGTTTGAGAACAATGCTCTGGGATTGCCAGGATATAGGTTTATGTGGCAGATGGGCACTTGCATGCTCTTGCATTTGAGTCTTAAATCATCATCTCAGTGTTTAAATGCATAGTGTTGCTCATGTTTTCCCCTTCTATAACTCCCAGTGTCCTCTGCATTTCTCCCACGACCCTCTCAGCCGGCTGGACTAGTTGGTGTGTGCACCTGCCTGGCCCAGACAAGCCTGGTGGGTTCCCACCAGGTGCCCAGCTGTGTGGACAGCCCAAGGTGTGACATGCCCCAAGGCTAAGAGTCAGCAATTGGCACACTGATTCCTAGCAGAGAGCGACAAGCCCACCTTCACTGGGAAGGCCAGGCCATTTCTTTAAAAAGTCTGTCATAAAAAAAACTTTACAGCAACTAAAGAGAAATTACATTCCTAATCCCACCGCCCAAACACAGCTATTTATGGTTTTTTGTGTTTCCGCTCAGTCTTTATTTGTATACTATCACTGCACTTGTAGAATTTCCTGCTCTACTTTTCCCCGGTTAACATGATTCCCTAAGTGGCTTTTTCCCTTTTAACCAACTATCGTTTCATTAAACTACATACCTGTCTCTCCCTCTTCTTGATCATTTGGTTTTTATTTTCCAGCTTTTAATCATTATAAATTTTACTGCCATCAAACAACTTTCTTCCCATAATTTCCCCCTTCTCTTTTGAACTAATTCTTTCGGATAAATCCTCAGGACTGGGATGAGGGCTCCTGATAGCCTCCCTTTCACAGGATGGCTAGCCAGTACCACTGCGACACAGGTTCCTGTTTGCCTGCAGCCTGGCTAGCCCAGGGCCACTTGTTTTAAAACAGGGTTCATCACTTATTGCCCTGTATAGTTATAAAATGGCACTTTGTTGTCACTTTAATTGGTGTTTCTGTAATTGCTGTGGAAATTGCCTGATTCTCCCTGTTGGTGGAACCCCAAGGAGTTGGGGTCTGGGGTGACCTTGAGATATCTTCGTTTCTTCCCACAGGGCTCATGGTCTGCAGGGAGAGCCAACCGTTATGTGCCCTCTTCTCATGAGCTGTCACTATTATTGCGTCAGTTGTCACACTGGTGCTGCTGTGACTTGCTTGGACTGCTGTGTTTGTTGAGTTCTGTCTGTTCCTGGTTTCTCTGCCCCCTCCTTTACTCTCAAGCTGTCTTGCTGCTCTCAGGGTGCCTGTCTGCATGAAGTGCTGGGAATCGCTAAGACTGCCTGAACCACGCATGATCAGGGAATGAGAGGGAGGGCCTCCTGGGAGAGAAGGACTTTCTGTGGGCTTTTGTGTTTGGGCTTGGTGACTCCTATGGGGTTGATCAGGAGCCTTTGGCCTCCTGGTCCTCACT
Source organism: Carollia perspicillata (assembly GCA_004027735.1). Taxonomy (NCBI): domain Eukaryota; kingdom Metazoa; phylum Chordata; class Mammalia; order Chiroptera; family Phyllostomidae; genus Carollia; species Carollia perspicillata. Next base: position 1,681 of record PVKM010043325.1, read on the forward strand.
GCGCCCTACTAGGTTAGTGGGTTTGCCCAATGGGTATCAGTGCCCCCATGCTCAGTTGCAATGTGCAGGTTTGTGGATGGTTCTACACTGATACCACTGCCCCTTAGCACCTGTTGTCTGGTGTGGGCTTCTTCCTGAGTTCTGCTAACGTGGCCAGCACTAGGAGGACATGTCCAGCTCTGATCTGAGTCCCTTTCAGCTGTTATTACCTCAAGCATAACCTCCTTAGCAGTAGCTGCCTCTGGTCAGGGCTGTTGAAGACCGGGCTGGGAAGGATTTAGTTGTCCATATATATACAGTTGGCTTCTATATAGTGTAAAGGACATTTTCAAAATCTCAATAGATTAACTCATGTCACAGGTGAAGCCTGCTCTGAAAAATGTATGTCTGCCCTGAGAGGGTTGGGCAGGCCTCCCATCCCAGGCCCCAGGCAGTCTGGGGCCTCCTTGACTCTGAGCCCGTGGGGAGCTGTGCCCTGGCAGTTGCATACCAAAGAACGGACTGGCAGAGGGCTCCAAGGTGGAGGCAGTGCTTCCCAGTTCCCCGAACTGAGTCCGGCTTTCTGGGCCCCAGCAGCTCCATCCACATGCTTCAAATCACTGCCTATAGGTCTTTGGAGCACACATTCTCAAGGGAGTTCTGAAAAATGTTTCTAGCAGGGAAACCCACCTGCGGGGAGGAAGGAGACAGAGGTCAGATCAGCAGGAAGGGGACTGACCCTGGGCACTCTGGAGGGAGAGCAGAGGAGGCCCAGGTTATTAGGCTTTGCTTTCCCTCTGCAAGCTAAACAGGTTTGGGACGTGAGAGGAGAGAGGCTTGGGAGGAGGCGGGGAATGGCCCCGGCAAAGAGGTCTTGGGGCGGAGCAGCCCTTGGGAGAAACTCCGTTGGGGGAATGAACAGAACTTTGAGAAGAGTTGCCTGAGCATTGACGAGTGTCCCCAGCGTGAGTGTCCAGGACTTGGTGGCGGGCTCACCAGCCTCCCACCTTTCTGAATCTCTAAGGGAGATTCAAAGGGCCACTGTAGCTACTTACTTCTTCACCCAAAGGAGTTGTGGTCTCACCGAGTCTCCTGCTCAGATCACACCTTCAGACAGAGTGGCTGTTACCACATAGTTATCACATAGCCTTCACGTCAGGGGCTTTGTGTGACTGGACACGTCCCCATCACCATGATATGCTTTTACATTTGTGTAGCATTCCATTTAAGGTGGCAATGGTAAGCTGTGCCTCAAGTCACAGCCTCACAGGACCCCACAGGGTCTGGGAGTATTAACAAGTGAGGGCTGCTGGGTCCTATGTGTTTCCAAGGGGGACACTATTGACTTGAAAATTTGTGAAGGGCTCTGGACAGGTCTCTTGCAAATGCCAAGGTTTCACTTCTATCTGATCTATTCTATGTCGTGTTTATATTTTAAATTTTTTTCCTTCCTTTGTTCTTTTATTCGCCTGCCTTCTGTCGAATGTCTTTCTTGCATAAGGTGCTGTGAGAGCAAAGATAATCTAGCTGGGGAGACACCGATAATGGTGCCCGGCGTGACAAGGACGTGGTGCCGCTGAGCAGGGTGCCAGAGGACGGGCCCAGTGCTCAGGGCACCCGTGAGCTTTCCTTTCCGCCTCAGCAACTCCAGCTGTACAACGTGGGGGACTGGCGCTGAGAAGGTCTGCATCTACATCATGGTTCCGCTGCTTACTGGCTATGTGACCCTGGGCCAGTCGCTTGCTCCTTGGTAGCTTCAGTTTTCTCATTTGAAAATCAGGTAGAAGCTCCATCTGCCCCTCAGGGCGGATGTGAGTCTCGAGGGAAAGACTGCTCGGGGAGGCACAGGGCACAGCTGGCAGACTCTAACTAAACTGCCGAGGAAGCCCCCCGCCCCCGCCTCTGCCACCGCTGGCGACGGTGTAGTACATGGTGTTTACTCAAGGACTTGACTGAGGGTCTCACAGCCCTTGTCTAGTTCAACAAGATTCTTCCCACTCCCCCCTCTAAAGGGGGCCATTAGGCTATTTTTTAAAATTCCCTTCTGTTTTACCACAAGGAAAGCTGGGCTCCGGAACTCTCATGTTCCACGCCCCAGGGTGGAGGCAGAGTCTGTGTTGAGGGAGCACTGGGGCCACCGTCCTGGCCCTTCCTCCCGGGCCTGCAGAGCAGACTTGGGGTTACTCCTTCAGCCCCTGCCCTGGAGCGGGGGGCAGAGGATGCCCTCACCCATGGTCACGTGGGTGACAGAGTGGGCCCATCCAGGTCTCTCCGAGTAGAGGGGCGCTGCAGCTCTGCTCTGACAGACAATGTGCTCACAGTTGCCAGGCTGCCTCAGCCTCTCTTCACCCTTTCCCCTTCCCCTTCCTCTCTTTCCTCTTCCTTCTCTCCTTCTCTATATATTTACTCAGCACCTGTCATGTGGTAGACACTGGGCATAAAGTCTAATTCATGCCTAATTCATGGCTCCTGCCCTTCAGGAGCTCACATCCCAGCAGGAACACACACTTCTGACATTTGTCCATCTACTTTAGGGAGACATTTTTAGCTTCGTTTGACAGGTGAGAAAAGACCAAGGGGGAGAGTGACTTGCTAGTAAGAGGCAGAAGCAGTGTTCCAGCAAGCCTTCACCTCACTCCAAAGCCAGCCAATGCACAGGGACTTAATGGCACATATGTGTCCCACTCTTGTCCCCGTTGCTGGGCTTTACTTGAGCTGTTTCCTTGCCTGTCACACCTGCTGTCATTCTCTGCTTCCTCTGTCCAGGCCCTGCCCAAGTCTCACTGTGCTCCCAGCACCTTCTCCTACCACTTGAGCCTGTGCTAACCACCTGTAACACAAATAATAACACTGCAACGCAAGTCCCCACGGATGGAGCCAACGGAGTGCCGTCCTCTGCCCATCACTGTGCCGAGCACCCTGCTCGGTGCACCAGCTAATTTGCTTGTCAGAGCAAGCCAGGGGTAGACCTTCTTGTTACCCCCGATGTCTGAGAGAGATTGCTGAGAGAGTTAGGGCAACCAGTCCCAGGCACATGCTAGTGCATGGAGACAGTGTTAGAGTTTGCACATGGAGACTGCGGCCAGGGCTTGGCCGGGGTCTTGACCATGCACTCCCTTGCTGGGACATACTGCATGGGCACTTCCCCTGCTATGGGTCTTAGTTTTTCATTTGTTACGGAAGAACTTCCATGTGGTGATAGTCATTATGTAGGAGATTGGCTAAGAGAGAACATGGAACCTCTTCTCCTGGAAGTTTGTTATTAACTTCTATTTTGGAGAATTTCAAACATATATAAAAGTAGAGAGAATAATGTCAGGAACCCTCATATGGCCATCACTCAGCTTTGAGTTATCAACATGTGCCAGTCTTATCTCCAACAAAATTCCTATTCCCCCCAACCCAACTGTTGGTTTGTTTTAACATTTTAATATTATTAAATTTTAAATAATTTTGAACATTTTAAAGCAAATCTCAGACATTGTGTCCTTTCACATGTAAATACTGTAATATGTTTCGCCAACTGATGATGGTTTTTAAAAATGTGGCCATTGCGTACTTACCAGCCCTGGCAGAGTTACCCAGGCAGGCCCGGGGACTGCCGACACTGTCTGTGCTCCAGCAAATAATGGTACTCTCCGACAGACCCACCGATGTCTTTTTACATTGTTTTATGAGAATAAGCATCCACATGAAGTCCCACACTGCACTTGGTTCCTTTGCCTCTCCTATTGCCTTTATTCCGTAGCACTTCTCCTCCTCCTTTTTCGATGCCAGTGATTGTTGGGAACCAGGTCCTTTGTCCTGTCGATTGTCTCACAGTCTGGATTTGGCTCAGTCCTTCCTCATGGCGTTAACTTGTCCCTCTCTCCCCAATACTTCCTGTAATCTAGAAATTAGATCTAAACTAGATACCCTTCTTATTGGCATTGTCTAATAGGACTGTAATACAGAGCACACATGCAATTTTATATTTTCTGGTAGCCACATGAATAGGAAGTAAAAAGAAATAGGTGAATTAATTTTAACAATATTTCATTTAACCCAATATATACCAAATATTATTTAAACATGCGATCAATATAAACATCATTAATGAGATGTTGCACATTCATTTTTCATACTGCGTCTTCAAAACCCAGTGGGTAAGTATTTTATGCTTATAGCACATCCCAGCTTACCAGCCACGCAGTGGTTAGAGTGAAGTGCAATCCTACCAAAGCAGTAGAGTTGTGTTTAGAGGAAAATATTTTACATCACTTCACTTTGTTCACTAAAATGAATTAAAATAAAATTCATTTTATTTTAATAAAGTTTAAGATTCAGTTCCTCAGTTGCACCAGCCATATTTCAGGTGCTCAGTAGCCACGTGTGGCTAGTGGCCGCTGGACTGGACGGTGTATGTGGAGACTGTTTCCGTTGCTGCCGGAAGTTCTGTTGGATAGCACGGGACAAGAGACTTAAGCAGATTTAGGTTTGATTTTTTTTTAAGTTGCAATATTAATAGGTGGTGCTGTGTACTTGGTATTGTACCACATCAGGTTTTGTTATTCTAGTTTCGTGACGCTAAGAATGATTAGTAAGTCCAGTTGTGCTTCCGGACATTTTTAAAGGAAGGAGAAAGAAGATTTTGATGTTCTCTACATAGGAGAGACTGGGTGGCAGGGAGTGATTCCCAAAACCGGGACAGAAACCATTCTGGCTGTGTAAGAATTATCCGAGGGCCCTCCGTATGACATGGTGGTTGAGAGTCATTCTGCCTGCGTCTGAATCCTGACTTGCTAGCGGTGTGACCTCGGGGAAGTCACTTAACTTCTTGGAGTCTCTGTTTCTTCAACTGTGAGGTAGGAAAGTAACAGTACTTAACTTGTAGGGGATCGTGATGACTGAATGAGAGGATATGCAGGCAGCATACATCATGCACAGCGTAAGTATTCAGTGAACGTTACTTGCAGTTATGTTGTTGTTATTGTGAAACTACAGGTTCCAAGGCCCTGCTGCTCAAGAATACAATCTGGTAGGGTCTGGGGTGGGAGCTGTGAATATGCTTTTTAAGTAAGTTCTCTAGGTGATCTGGAATTCCTGCTTGGCCAGATCCCTTCCCGAGACCCTTCCCTGGGGTGACCCTTGGCTCTGTCCCTGCCCCAGAGAAGCACATGCTGGCTGGGATACCCTACCATCTGTCAGAGGGTTGCCAGATTTAGCAACTAAAAACCTCCTGTTTTATCTGGCAGTCCTAAATCCCTAATTCAGATAAAACTGTAAACCAGTATTTACAGGGGAGATTCTCTTTGCTCTGTGGGTCTCCATTCCTGTCACATCTACTATCAGGTGCAAGAGTATGGACTGTGAGGACAAAAGTAGTATTTTATAGTTTTTAAAGATGAATATAATTAATAAGTCTTTATGTTTAAATTAGGCCATCTATTATAAAATCGAAGAAAGGGGCCTTAGGAGCCCTCTTGCTCAATGGGCTCATTTTGCAGGTGAGGAAACAGGCCTGCCTGGAGGGCGTCAGTGAGTTGTCCAAGGTCACTGGCAGGACTAGACTGGAATCCAGGCCTCCAGTTTCTGGCCCAGCGTATGTCATTCTTTGTCATCCTACAACTCTTGTTTCTGTCCTCTGCCACCTCAGGCACATGTGGGGGAGAGGTGACACCCATGGTAACCAGGGACCTGGGTCCAGAGCGTGAGCCTAGGGCTTCCTGGTGACACCTGCAGGATGGTTCTCACTGCTGTGATCCAAAGGGATAAACACAGCGAACAGAAGCAAAGTCCGTGCTTGGTGCTGGCTGCACCAAGCCCCAGAGAGGAGCGTGGGGATCCTGCCACATGGGGTGCTCAGGGGCCAGGCTCAGGGGCTGCAGCTTTTGCCCCGCCTCAGGACGCACAGGGCTGACGAGGCTCTCCTGCGCTATCTTGCAGAGTCTCCGGAGGAGAGTTATTTGACTTTCTGGCCCAGAAGGAGTCGCTGAGTGAGGAAGAAGCCACCAGCTTCATTAAGCAGATCCTGGACGGGGTGAACTACCTTCACGGCAAGAAAATTGCTCACTTTGATCTCAAGGTCAGTGGTGGGGTGGTGAGGGAAAAGAATTGATGTAGGAAGAATGGGCCTCATCTCTTCCGATGTCATTGCCAAGAGGGGTCAGCGCCCATGTGGCCCTCCTCCCTCATCTCAGAGTTGAAAACTCTGAGCTCCCAGGAAAGAAGCGATGCCGTGGAAAGCATCCACCTCCCCAGTTTCATTTGTCATATTAGGGTTTCGTCACGGAAGTGGACTGCAGGGAACCTCTTAATCAGACCACACGTTCCTTACCTCTTTGAGGAACAGGTGGGGTGTAATTTTTAAATAAGTAGTCCAACGATAGGAAACGCGAAAGCAAACACATTTAACAAGATTGGACTTTTCAGTAAGCAAGAGCTGACTGCTGAGGAAGCGAACTGGAAGCCTTCAGAGGGGACAGCTGAGGCGGGCTGGCGCTCCAGCATCCCTCAACCAGAAGTTGTATCCAGGGTCACTGGCCTCCCTCCCCAGCCCGCCCCATACTATAGCTGTCCAACTGCATCTGGGACCCAGCAATCGTTTGTGGTAACTGTGCTTCAGGGTCAAGAAGGTTCACTGTGACCACACAGGACTTCAAAGCAAGAGTGTGGTCAAAGCAGAGTGATCATTTCCCGTAGTTACTGAGCTCCTTCGCACAGATCGATGAGCCTGTACAGGCACTCAAAGCATGCAGATCTCTAACCCATGATCCAAGGGACATGTTTACTCATTTTTCTACCCAGAAACTCCTGTTGTGTTTCAAGCACTGTGCTGAGTGTTGCTACAGATACAGAATCAACCGAGGCCCTGTCTAGGCTTAGTTCCTCTTCTCCAGTGAACTTAGTACAGAAGACAGAAAAGAAAGATCAACAATTCTAAGTGCTGTGATGGAGGGAAGTGCAGGAGGGCAAGGGAGTCTATAAGAGGGGCATCTAACTCAGACTGGGGCATTCGAGAGGGCTTCCTGGAGAGGTGGTATCTGAGTTGAGTTTTGAAGGCTGGGCAGGCATTATGAGAGGGGAAGGGTCTTCTTAGGAAGAGGCCGGCAGTGCACATGGTCCCCAAGTCGCACAGTGCGTTCAGGGAGGTACAGACAAAGGGCGAATATGCTGAATGGCTGGAGAAGTCAAGTGGACAGCAGGAGGCAGACGTGAGGGTGTGGTTGCTCGGCCAAGGAGGTGGAACTTTACCCTGAGGGATACTGGGGGCCAGGTGAGCGTGGAGGTGAGGTAAGCAGGGGTGTGTTTCAGAAAGGGTCCTTCTGGCCAGAAGGTTGGGTAGAACAGTGGCAGCCTGGAGGCTGGGGTCCCAGCTAGGAGGTTAGTGCATTAATCAGGTGAGGCGTAACAACTATCAAACTAATTTGAGGAGACAGATTTAAGACCTGCTTCAGAGGTTGATCCAAAGATTGATTAGGTGCCTGATTAGATTCGGGAGATGAAGGAGACTGCGGAGCCCAGGCTGACACCTGAGTTCTGACTTGGGGGACAGCCCAGAGGCCACAGCATGCCCATGGCCTCACAGCGACTGCATCAGAGCGCGGGCTCCGTTCCGGGACATGGATCTCACCCCCATGCTTACTCTACATCGTGAGGTGACCTGCTGTGTGTCCCCTCTCCTTATGCCGTTCGTCATTGTCACAGTATATTGAAATCCTCCAACAGAAGACTTTTTACAGAGCTTCACTTAAGTCTCAGGGGGTAAAAGTCGGGGTCACTGGGGAGAGCGTGGCCTGGGCAGACCCTTGCACCTCCGTGTGGGAATACACCAAGCAGGAAACGCTCAACCTGCATTACATCTGTGCCTCCTTCCTGGTGATACCATGGGCATTAGTTTGTTTCCATGTCTTTGCTGGCTCCTGCAGACCGGCCTCAAAACAGGCTCCTTTGTCTGTTCTACAATGTGGGGGTACCCAACCTCTTGGCCTCAGACTGGTACTCGTCTGGGTCTGTTAGGAATGGGGCTGCACAGCAGGAGGTGAGCTTGAATGTAGTGTGTTTGAATCATCCGGAAACCATCCCCTCATCCTGGTCTGTGGAAAAATTGTCTTCCATGAAACAGGTCCCTGGTGTCAGAAAGGTTGGGGACCACTGGAAATGGGTCTGGTGGAGGTAGGAGGGGTTGTGGAAGCCTGTAGAGCGCATGAGCTCAGCAGGTTTGTGCTGTGTAGTTTGCTTCTATGGCAGCTGGAGTTAGCCAGGTCAGCATTTATGTCTGCCTCTACAGTGTACCAGGATACAACTGAACTAAGTTTCCCAGCTTCCACGCAAACAATGATACCTGCCTGGCAGAGCTGTTGTAAGGGCTACAGAGAAGCAGTGTGAAGTGTGGAATCGCAAATAGGTGCTTTATAATTGTAGCTGGTGGTGTTATTTCCCTCTGCAGAATAGAGGAAAAGAAATATAACTCTTGTCACAGTGTTTTGGGCCCCAATCGACTGGGAAGACAAAGCCTGCCAGTGCAATTCTCCATCGCCCAGCAGAGAGCTGATTGGCTGCTGGGTGGGGCTGCTGGTGCAGGATCTTCACCGGCTCCTAGGCTCAGTCTGGACGTTTTCCACAATCTGGGGATGTCTGGATTTCTCCTGGATGCGTGTAGGGTGAGGATTCGGCTAGCGTCCACCCTGGCCTTCTCTCCTTGGAGTTATGTGTGGACTCTGAGTCTTCTGACTTTCCACCAGTGGGGAGTCTGGGTCCAGCTAGGCAACATCAGGAAGTGATAAATAGGGGGACCTCAGCGGGATGACCTCCTGACTAGGAAGACACTTCCTGGAGCCAGAATGGGGGTATGTGTGGCCCCTGGCTGAAACTTTCCACCAGCTGGAGGGGATCACACAGAGAAGACCCGGCTCAGAGGGGACTTCTCAGTTCCATGTTGTCTCCCAGCTTATCGAATTCATTTGATATGAACACAATTTTATTCCTGGTCTTCATTCTCAATGAGGGGTCTCTGTTTTCCTCTCCTCTTTCATTCTGCCTCACCAAGCAAGCCAGGCTAACCATGTGGTGTCCACATTCCTGCCCGTGACCTGTTCTCCACTCTGGCTTTCCAGCTTGAAGGAGCAGGTGGTGGGGGAGGGTCAGCTCTCCGGCCTGTCTTCCGAATACAAATAACATCTACTCCTATGCCAGCCATTGTACTGGGGACGGTGAGCCTCTGTCCCCGCTTGTGACAAGCTCCCAGCTCTGTGGCAGAAAGCAGATGAACGGGCACAGTAACGTTGATGAGCAGTCTTGGTAAACAGATCATGGCACGCCATTGCCCAGAAATCTGATGGATCCTTATCACCCCCAGGAAAAGGGAACGCATTCTCAGCATGGCTCTGAGGCCTTTCCTACTCTGCCTTTGCCTCGTCCACCTTTCCTCACTCCAAGACATTAGTCCCAGCCAGGCAGACCACAGATATCGTTCTGGCCTCTCCCCTCCTCTGTTCGTGCTGTTCCCATCCAGGATGCTGCTGCTCTTCCTTTTCTCTGCCTGTGGACTTCCGCTCATCCTTTGAGGCCCAGCAGAAACACCACTTCCTCTGGGAAGCCTTCCCCTCCCTGTCACCTCCCAAAGCATAACTGAGAACTAACCTGCCTCTCTGCTTCTGTTGCCCTTTGTACAGACTACTGCTGGGAGCATTTATCACTGCCAGTCACTTCCTGCTGCTTGTGTCTAGCGCAGTGACTGACACATGACAGGTTACTCAGTGTGGAGCCAATAAGTGAATGAATGAGAATGCCTTAGTGAGACCGAATGCGTGCATGGATGGCTAAGGCCCTTTTATGTCAACCGGAAAAAGCAAAGAGGGTGCAGGCAGATTTCAATTCAGTGATGTGAACATTTATTGAGGGACTACTTTAGGCCAGAGGGTAGAGTGGCAAACGTCAATGGGATATAGCACCCACTTTCCAAGGGCCCACCGTCTAGTGGGAGATGGCCACGGTGGGACTCAGTGGGGTGGCCACCTGAAATTAAAGCTAACCCAAGAAATGATCACTTCCAAGGGGCAAGCCCTCTGCCTCAGCAGGGTGAAAAGCACCCTGGAGTGGGGTGTGGATTCACCACAGAAAGGCCTGCTGGTGTGGGAAGCAGGTGAATGAATGCCTGTGTGCACAAAGATGGGAGGGACACAGGGGCTGACCACCGCTCAGTACTGGGTAGCACCTGATGTGGCTTCAGACACGCCTTCCACAGGATGGGTTAGCAGGGATTGGGGCTCAGTGCCACCCAGGGACCTCACCCTGGTATATAATCCCAACCCAAATAAAGGCCTTGTAAAGGGCATTTTGTGTGGTTTTCTGTTTATTTTGGTTTTAGGAGTTTCCTCCCTGAGTAAGGGTGTGTCCCCGCCCTTCCCCACCACTTTAATCCCGATCAACTTGAGAATTCAGGAACATGAGGTAGTCCCTGGGTCTGACTAGTATTTAAGGGAAAAAAATAAGACATGAGCATTGAATGAAATCGTATGCAAGCCCGTAACCAAAAACTCTCAAGGGGACCTTTCTGATTTACATAAACAGTGTTAAGCTGTGATGACTCCCCAAAACCCCGATTCCTCCAGCCCCGATCAACCTTTGAGCTGTTCTTCTCTTCACCATGTGGTGGGGTTTGCTCATCGAGCTTTCACGAGAATGGCACTGATAAATGCTTTAATGTGTATGGTATGTTCTAGAAGATACATACTTACATCTGTTCTCTCATCTGATTCACAGCCATACATTGAAGTACAAGGTATGGCCACTTTTTTACACACAAGGCAATCGAGATTCAGGGCAGGTTAAGTAACTGATTCAAGATCACACAGGTATTAAATGTCAGGGCTTGGACTTGAGCTTAGTCAGTGAGGAACCATTAAGCAAAGCTGGGT
>PVKM010043326.1:0-12547 GCA_004027735.1 Carollia perspicillata
TAAGATAATATGATCAATGACAATGACACCCTTGTAGTAAGTGAAACAGAAAAAGGGCCCCAGTAATTAGTCCTTTTACAAAACAAGAATTTGCCAGATTAACCTGGTTTTTAGTTAGCTACTCTAGAACTTTTTTATGCTGAAGCCAATGGTTGCCATGAGACATGGTTAGTAAGCATGGTTATATTTTACCCCATAAATAACTGAGTACAGACATACACTTAACATGAATTGGTATGCTTATCTAGTGCCACCAACTCTGTACAGGCTGCTTTCTTGGCTGGGTTCTTTCTCCCCTTTTCATCATCAGAAATGATCATCTCTGAGAACAGAACAAAACTGCATGCTATCAAGTTTCACCAGTGAAGTGTTTTGCAGCCAGTACGTTCTTTTTCACTCGAAATGCTGCAAGCAGAAAAATGACTCCAGAATCATTTTTTTACCTGGACAGTTAGCTCTCTAACAGATAGATGTCTTTGTTGATTTTCCAGCTGATCAGTGTAACCCATTGAGATCTCATTAGCATGTCGCTAAATGTCCCATGGTTGCATCTGTTGGTTTTCAAATAAACCAGGGATACCTAAGCTTCCAACAGCATTATTTCTTAAGAGGGTTTGTGATGGTTCTCACAGTTACTACAACCAAGCAGGAAATGGCTCAAGGTGTTGTAGAATCACCTCACCCAGCAAGCTTCAGTTGTCTGAGGATCAAATTCAGAGCCTTTATCATTTCCCAGGGTACTTGGGTGCAAAATATCTTGAAGGAGGAGAAAGAAACATGAAGAGGCAAAGCCTTGACATTTGAAAAACAAGCAGAGCTTCATTTGGCACAATGACCTAGTCATTGCTCCTTTCAGCCACTGCTTCTCTGTAATGGGGGAAATGGCAGCACAGGGCCAGGAATCTGGGTCACACAGCAGGTGAGCAGTGGGCACAGAGAAGTAAAGCTGGTGTGCTCTCAGCAGCAGGTCTAGCAGCAGCAGCACAATTTTTACCACTTCCCAGTGCTGCTTTCAAACGTCCACCTTCTCAGATACTATCCAGAGCAGAAGTATGGGGCAGAGGGCCTCTGAGGTGGACTATCAAACACGCAATCCCCACCCTCGGGCATGAAAACAAGACATCCACGGTCTGGAGTGGAAGAGACAGGATATAACCTAGCCATGGAATAGATCTGGTGGCAAAGACTCTGGTCAACTGGCTCAACAGAGGGAGAGAGATGAACAGCAGGAGGTAAGCAGTGAGCTGGCACTGAGCTCTAGGAGATGGGACAGAGAAGCGGTGGGGGGTACCAGGCGGAGTAATTGCCAAGTCATTGAATTAGCCAGATGTTTCTGATCCTCTTGCCTGCCAGTGTCATGCTGCCCACAGAAGACAGAGAAACCTGGGACAACAAGCAGTGAGCTTGTGCTGAGAAGATTCCAGCACATCACATGGTGAAAAAAAAAAAGACGAAGCAAATACTGAAGAAAAGAAAAAGGATACAACTCTAAAGGATGCATGGAAAAAACCAAGGGGGCATGGAATCAGGGAAGGGAGGTGGGGATGGCTGGGGTGGGGGGAAATGCAGACAACTGTACTTGAACAACAATAAATTTTTTTTTTAATTTTTAACAAGAATAGAGCCCATAGCAGACACCTGCTTTTTGTAAACAGACAATATGCTGAGAGGAAGCAAATGACCATCACCTCTAAGGACAGAAGGAAGCAAACATGCTCTAAATTGTCTAACTCTTCACCAGTCGCCCAGTCCAATCTCTCCTTTCTCTGGGTTCAGGGACCATCCACGTGCTTGGGTAGCTCTCAGGATGTAGCCATACAGGACCACCCCTCTCTTAATTTCTTTTGCCTGGTTTGAATTCAGTCCATGTCTACACCTTTCATTTTTGCTCTTTGATTTGTTTTTCGAAATGCCAATGTAGTTCTTTTAATTGTGCTCCACGTATGGCCTGTTTCCTCTCCTTAGATGGACACCCTCGAGTCTAGCCTTGGCTCGGCCCCTGGGGCACACTCATGTCCCTTTCTGCCCCGGACCTGGGTCTGGGTTGGGCTGTCTTGCCTGAACGTTGCGTTGCCATCCATTACTTTGAAAACTACTTGTTGAATGAATTTTTCGAAATCAATGTGCCCATATGAGATTGGCTTGTCTTAAAATGTTTTCAGAACATAGGGATATAATACAAAAGTGTGACATAATACGACCCATTCTTCGAAGAATAGATATTCTACATATTCAGAGTTGGTCCATGTGGAGCAAACAGGAGGTTCTCTTTGCCCTGGGCATTTGATCTTGGACTTGGCATCTACCACTGATGCCTCTCAGCAAAGAGCATCCAAGGTTACTTACCCCAATGTACAACTTTCTTCAGTGAGCACAGCAACTGATTCAGCCTTACTTTGGACGAAATAATCTAACATTCATTACTCAGTTATCTGGCCAGAGCCAAATTAAACACCTTTCTCCCTGGTTGTTTTCCTTGAACTATTAATACCCAAACTGATGATACAAATATACTGGTCACTGGAAATTTATGTCACTTTATGTCAGAGCTTCTTAAGCTGTTGTCCATGAATGGTTGATAATGGCCCTGTGAATGCTTCAATGTTGTCTACAAAATGTTGAATCCATGTGTATTATGTTTCTGAAGAGAAGGTTTTATGCCAAAAATCAAATGATTCCAAAGAGAATTTATGACTCCCATACAGGTTAAGCATTACTATTCAGGGTGAACTAACGGATCATAATCTTGCTCATAACTAGTTGTTAGATGGACACCACACTTTATGAATGCCTTTACTATGTCCCACATTCCTGACATGGTGCTGTGTGTTAAGAGAGTATCAAGACTTGCAAACCGATTTCTCATATATTTGATTAAAACGATCTCCTTTGGGTTCAAGCCGACAATGAAATTTCTGGTCTCTAAAGCACAAATTTAGTTTAGTTGTCCAGAAATAACTCACCTCAAGTCCTCCTCACCACTGTCCCATCTACAGCACGTGAGAAGTCTTATGGCCACATGTCCTACTTCCATTGGTGTGGCTGCACTCCCAAAGCACAGAGCCGAGTTCCTGCAATGCGCCGTCCTTCCTTCACATATTCTGATGCAAGAAACAATTGTCTAGCTATTTCTAATTATTTGTGGTGTATTGCACTTTACTTTTTTTCCATTTTTTTCATGTTTTCCATTACCCTTAGGTCCCCTTATAAACCCTTCCCCTGTAATCACCACACTCTTGTCCAAGTCCAGGAGTCCTTTTTCCATTTTGCTCAGTTCCTCCCCCTCTTTGCTGTCATCCTGCTCTCTATCTATGAGTCTGTCTCTATTTTACTTGTTAGTTCAGTTTGCTCATTAGATTCCACATATGAGTGAAATCAGATGGTATTTGTCTTTCTCTTTCTCTGACTGGCTTATTTCTCTTAGCATACTGTTCTCCAGGTCCATTCAGGCTGTCACAAAGGGTAAAACTTTCTTCTTTTACATTGCCAAGTAGTATTCTGTTGTATAAATATCCTGTAGTTGTTTTATCCACTCATCTACTGATGGACACTTAGGCTGCTTCCACGTCTTGGCAACTGCAGATAATGCTACAATGAACATCAGAGTGCTTATGTTCTGTTGAATTAGTGTTTTGGATTCCTTCAGATATATTTGTATTCTCAGAAGTGGGATTGCTGGGTCAAAAGACAGATTCATTACATTTTTTTGAAGTATCTCCATACTGCTTTCTATAGTGGCTGCACCAGGCTGTATTCCCACCAACCATGCACTAGGGATCCCCTTTCTCCACATTCTCACCAGCACTTGTTGTTTTTTGATTTATTGATGATAGCCATTCTGACAGGTGTGAAAGGAAATCTCATTGTGGTTTAAATTTGCATTTCTCTGATGATTAGTGACATTGAGCATCTTTTCATGTCTATTGGCCATCAGTATTTTCCCTTTGGCAGGGTGTCTATTCAGGTCCTTTTTTCCTGAATAGAATTATAATTGCCCTGAATTATAAAATTATAATTGAGTTGTTTGTTTTTTTGGTGTTGAGTATTATATAAAAATCTATATAAAAATCTCTATATATGTTTTCCTGTTCTGTGGGTTGTCTTTTTATTTTGTTGATGTCTTCCTTTGCTGTGTAAAAACTTTATAGTTTGATGTACTCCTATTTGTTTATTTTTTCTATTGTTTCCTTTGCCTGGAGAGATATAACTGATAAAATATTGCTACCAGCAATGTCTGAGATTTTCCTGCTTTTGTTTTCTTCTAGGATTTTTTATGGTTTTAAGTCTAACATTTAAGTCTTCAATACATTTTGAATTTATTCTTGTGTGCGGTATAAGAAGGTGGTCTAGTTTCATTTTTCTGTACATATTTGTACAATTTTCCCAACACCATTTATTACATAAACTACCTTTAGCCTATTGTATGTGCTTGCTTCCTCTGTCAAATATTAATTGACTTTAAAGGTGTGGGCTTATTTCTTGGCTCTCTATTCTGTTCCATTAATCTATGTGTCTGTTTTTATACTGTGATGTTTTGATTACTATAGCCTTTTGTATAGTTTGATATTAGGTAGTGTGATTTCTCCAACTTTGTTCTTCTTTCTCAGGATTGTTGTTGATATTCAGGGACTTTTGTGGTTTCATATACATTTTTGAAATATTTGTTCTAGTTTTGTGAAATATGTCCTTAGACTCCTGATAGGAATTGCATTGAATTTATGTATTGCTTTGAGTAGTATGGACATTTTAATCATATTAATTCTTCTTATCCATGATCGTGATATGTGTTTCTACTTATCTGTATCTTCTTCAACTTCTTCAGTCTTATAATTTCTTGAGTTGTCTAGCTATTTCTTTAGGTAAAATTATATTTAGCATTAACTGTCCATAATCTCATCAATGCACCCAGTGGATCAAGAATACATAAGAGCAATATGACTGTGTTTAGAATTGAAGTCAATGTCTAAGACCTAGAGTGAGACCAACAAACCTGCATGAAATGCAATCTACAGGCTTAACCTGCTACTACTGTGTGCCATCCCTGGGGTTGAGACCACTGTGGTCTTAGGTACCCCTGCAGGGTGAATATACTTCTTCGTGGTTTTTTTTCAATCAAACTTATGCAGCTGAACTTTGGTAAAGTTATTAATTTTTAATTATTATATCCGAGGAGCCCAACTCCTTTCTTTCCCTCTATTGCTAAATTATATTTTCATCATCACCTAATAGCAGTAAATTTATTCTAGTGTAATATCTACACCACAATAAAGGAAATTTGCGACTATTACCACCTGTATGCAGGAAATAGTATTTCTCTTATTTTTTATAAGGATAGTACCAGAAAAAAAGATTTTTTCTGACAATTTCAAAAACCTCTTATCTTTAAGTTCATCACCCATTATAATACCCAAATCTTAATTTTGTATTCTTCTCTTCCTCTTTAATATCTTCTTTTTTTAAGAATGCTATAACAAATTTTCTTAACTATAAGCTGAGATAAAAGAATTTCATTTTTATTATCTTCTTTTTTTATTATTTTGTCATTGGAAACAAGTTTTGGACTTCTATTTCTTTTTCATTTAAACACGCTCTGCTGCAAAAAAATATGAATAGAAGAGCTGATCCCTCATAGTTCCCTCGCCATGTCACACATTCCTTACCATGAGGTTCTTGCTTCTGAATTTTGTAACAGAAAAGTGGGGGAAATAAAGAATTTGAATGAAGAAGGAGGCATTTTGTCTGCACTTCTGGGGGTATAACAAAAGGGACTAACAAACCTGTCTGGATTTGGTTTATGCTCGGAAAGTTTTTCCTTTGAAAAACATGTTTGAATTGGGGAAAATTTAAGGATTTTGTGGTTTGCCTTTCTCATAAAATATTAAAGATCCTGAGTTAGTTCACCTTGCACCCTTTGGTGGGTTTAGAGACTAGACAAACACATGATAATTAATGCTATGTTGTTGATTTTAACCTTTCTATTGATGTCTCCTAACATCACTGTTGCTTGTATAAAAACTAAAATTCCAAAGTTTCCTTGTTACTAAGAGAAAAAAGCCAAATCCTCTTTTATATTAACTAAGTTAAGGAATCTGACCATAGGAAAGTAGTCTGTTTTTCTATTTCTTGAATACATTCTCTCTAGGAGAATTTTTGCCCAAATATCAGTGAAGTCTTAGTCTTCCATGAAGTAAGATGTTCCAGAACTGTGTCATGGAGCAGCGTGACTGGCTATAAATCTTAGCTGAAGGCAGAGTGGGATAGCAGAAAACTATGAACTTGAAAGCTATAAAGTTCAATTCAATTTTCTATTTTACTACCTAGTAGTTAGGTGCCTTTGGAAAAGTTATTTATCTTCCTTGATCCTCATGTTTTTAACAGAAAAATTTGAACAATAAAATAAACCTTCCTAGATTCTGTTAATGATAAAAGAGAACACATGTAAATTGTTTAATTCAATGTGAAACTGTCGTGGGTTGAATTGTAAACTCCCAAAATACAAGTTGAAGCCCTAACCTGCAGTGGTTGTATTGGTAATAGGGCCTTTAAAGAGGTAATTAAGGTAACATGAGGCCATGTGCATGGGCCCTGGTCCAATATGACTGGTAGATTCTTCCACATAAGAAGAAGATATTGGGTTGCAGACCCACACACAGAGGAAATATCGTGTGAAGACACAGCAAAAAGGTAGCCACATACAAGCAAAGGAGAGAGAGACACCTGGACCTTGAACTTTTAGTCTCCAGGACTATGAGAAATAAATTTCTGTAGAGTAAGCCACCTAGTCTGTGGTATTTCATTATACCAATTCAAGCAAACTAATTCAGGCTTATAATAGACTCTTGATGGATGAGAGTTATTATTGTTAATTTTTCCACTGAAACGCCAGATATAAATGTCTAAGTTGGGTAAACAGAAATGGCTTCCAGCCAATGGTAAGCAGCTATCCACTGAATGAATTAAAGGGCATAGGGCATACATAGGAAAGTATGAATTCTTAAAATATCCCCAGCCAGCACACCACAGTACTAGAAATCCCTTGCTGATTTAGGAGAAAGCATTGACGAGTCCTTTTAAGGTGCACATTAAGCTATTATCCCCCATTAATGTCTTTAGACTAATAATTTTGAAGATTGTAGCTAATTTTAGAGACAAGGATTTTGAGAGGATAATATCCAGAGGAAATAAGTTTTCAAAGGGGAGAGGGAGAAGGAAAGTGTGAGAGCCTAGTGGACTGTGAGTAAGGACACTCCTCTGTAGAGTTTCCAAAGAAATGAAGAGACAGTGCCATGTGGTCACTGAGTTCAACATGGGCCCCCCAACCAAAGAAGGTGCCAAAAACGGGAAGCTAAAGGCAGATTTTCTCAAATTGTAGTTTGCCTGGAGAAGAGACTTGTTTGTCCTTAGGATACTGCATCTGTGTGTGTGTGTGTGTGTGTGTGTGTGTGTGTGTGTGTGTGTTGTTTTCTTCACCCAAATTTCCCCTGTAGAACATGAACAGTCACACTGGGCCATGAGTTGTATTCATATTCAGGCAATGCAAGTTCAATGATATCTCACTGGGCTCCACTAAGACACCCATGAAGAGAAGGATGAGTTTATAGGTGGTTAAAAAGAGAAGAGAAGAAGGAGGTGAGGGAATACCATATTTTGCTGTGTATAATGCACACTTTTTTGTCCCAAATTTTTGAAGAAGAAATAAGGATACACATTATACATTACACAAATGTATAATTTGTGTAATAATGATTATACAAATAATGATTTGTATAATGATTACCATACACTGAACACAGGGAGGCAATGGAGACTAGCCACCACATAACAGAGACATAAGAAACCCTAAATGCAGAAGAAATCATAGACTCAGAAAACACCAAGTATTTCCTACAAAGCCTGACACCACTGTTACTCACTTCTTCTCCAGGTCTAGGTTAAATCCCAATCAGGGCAAGTTAAGGATATGCCACCCGGCAGAGCATTTGAATGGCTTTCTCTAATAACCCTTCATACATTGTAACCATCCCTTGACTTAGAGAAGCTAAAATAAAATCAACTGAAGGAAAAAATAAAGTGAGAAAGAAATTAAAGTAAGTAAAGCAAATGTATCCTAAAAGCAGAGAACTTTGATTTGACTGCAAGTCAACACGGATGCCAAACAATTAAAGCAATTATTCCATGCGGTTGGGTCGTCAAGAAACAATGACATCGGAGATTTCAAACTGGAAGAAAACTTACAGACATCAACTTCACCGGTTATAAAATGATGGGGTTGGACTACACAAATTGGAGTTTCATTTCAGCCACATTATTTTTGTGATTATGTAACTTCCTTTCAAGCTTGCTGCTTATCAAGTATTAGCAAAGATTATAATGGCCAACCAATACTAATATTAAATGACATGAAATGTATCATTGTAAGTTATCAAGAGAACTCATTGCTAAGTCAGATAATTTCCCAAATGACAAGTTCAGGGTTCTCTATTTGGCTTTTACTTTTCAAACGACCAGCCCAAAATTGAGGTGTGAGGACATTCTTGGACAATGAATTCTTGTAAGTTTAGTTCACTGAATCTGAGTTTCATTTAATATTTTCTCTTTGCTGCCCATTTCATGACAGTTCCAACATATTCACCAATGACACCTTCTACATCTGGTTCAGACTGTGGTGCCCACAATGCCATGAAAGAAACGCCCGTGATCCCCCTGATAGAAAAACTTTCCATTCCAGTAAAACATCTAAGACACGATTTTATAAACTGGTGATAAAAAGAAGTTGTCAGCAACAGCACATATGTGATTGCAAAATGCTTGTTAATAAAATATATCTCAAACACAATAGCTTGCTTTAAAAAAATAATTTAAAATGCTTCAGATCTTAAAGTCAGCAGAATAAAAACAACCAAACAAGCATAGAAACTCGTGTAAATCATGGGGATTTAACCTTCAGTTCTCCTTACATCTTGTTGGAAATGACCATAGGACTGTTGGTGGTAGCTTTAAAGTATTGCTTCAGCCCTGGTTGGTATGGCTCAGTGGATTGAGTGCGGGCTGCAAACCAAAGGGTCGCCAGTTCAATTCCCAGTCAGGGCACATGCCTGAGTTGTGGGCCAGGTCCCCAGTGAGGGCCACGTGAGAGGCAACCACACATTGATGTTTCTCTCTCTCTAATTAAAAAAAAGTATTGCTTCAGAGGACTGTCCAGCATCACAGATGAGATTTCAGTCAATCCAGTTTGCGTGTGTGCTGAGGGCAAGGGCCGTATCTTGCTCATCTTTATGTCTTCAACAGAATTTCGCAAGAAAACATAACAGGCATTTTGCATTCCTTAGTGGGATGCATGAAATAAAGAGTCACTCTTATAAATTGGGGTCTTTTAGAAGCATTCAAAATTCATCTAACTAGAGTTAATTTATAAAGGGCAATTTTCCTTGGGGAGTTTTTGTTTTTTACCAACCTGGACTGGAGACATTAGTGGAACAGAATGAGTTAAAAATGGATTTTTAAAAAAGGATAAATATAATTCAAATAGCATTGAAAGATTAATATTTTTGGCTACCTTTTTAAAAATATGAAATATGCTGTGAAGTGTAAAACGGTTCCAGTAAACAAAAGTTAAAGAAATATGGCTGGAAATGGCATTTCATTTGTTATTACACATTTGTGTATGAAGCTATGCAATCATATGTAATACATCCACACACAGCTAGGAAAGCTTAACTGAAAAAGAGACTATTTGTGCCATTTTTGTGAGTGGGTTGCTTAGCCTGCCCTCTCCATTTTATGCTTTTGAACTTGAGAAAGTCATAAGCTTTTCTAAGGCATTGCAGTCCAGGTACAGGTTGAATTACAACTTATTTCTTGCTACTGCAACTTTAGTGTGATGTATTAATTTGAAAGAGGATAATGTTCCTTATTGCCATCCTGCATAAAAAGAAAACATTCAATAAAACAGGTGAAAATTATTTCCAGGTCTCCTGGGGTTTCCCAGGTGTGTCTGAAGAGAGATCTACATATGTATTTTGCTCCTCTGAAATGCATAGTAATCACACCTTCACAACATGCGTGTTATATGCTCTGCTTTCCTAGCAATCCTCCTGGGTAATAGAAATCAGCAATATGGTTTTAAAAAAACCTCCTTTTATTCCATCAAACTAGAATAAGGATTCATTTGCTTGAATAATCCAAGGAGGACATTCGAATGAAGTACATTATACAGTGTTTTCCCTCCCTGCTGAGAGGCACGTGCACTTGGAGGAGCACATGGATTTCATTGCTTCTTGATAAAGTCAGAGGAGCTTAGGTAGAATATAGTGATACTTAACTCTCCTTGGTTTTGCCTCTGGAGCCACAAGGCTGTTACCATGACTACAAAACTGCAGTTGCTGCGGCATCCACAGACTCATCCAATGTCAAGGCTTCTGGGTGGCCCAGCACAAAAGCTACTACTTTATGTTGCTTTCAAGAAGTCTCTGAAAAGTAGTAGAGGACCAAAATAATTCCAGGTAAACAAGGTTTCCTATACTTTTCCATGCAGACAGAAAGCTCTTTTTCGAAGTGGAAGTAAATGATCCAAACAAATCCATTTCTCCCAGTTAGCTGATCAGAGAAATAAATTTGAATTAAAGGGAGAAAAATATGCGCAACCAGCTTAGAAATGTAGAAATACTGTTTTACTTGCCATTTTCCAAATGTATGGAGAATTTAATATAACCTCACACGGCTCTGTAAATCATTTGTATTGACAAGCCACAGCAGCCAACTCACTGTGTGGAAAGAGGGAGCGGCAGCAGCATTACACAGCAAGAAAACAGCCAATCAGAATCAGGAAACCAGAAGGGCGACTAGTCCACAATCTTGCCTCTGGAATAGCTAGTATCAATTCTTTTCTATTTATCTGTCTTTCAGCTTTGTTGAAGTATGGCTGACAAATAGTTGTATTGATCGACAAGTACATAAATCATATATATATTTAAGGTATACAGTGTGACATTTTGATATGCCTATACATTGTGAAATGCTACCGCCAGTCAAGGTAATTAACCTATCCATCGGCTTATATATTTACCTTTCTGTGTGTGTGTGTGTGTGTGTGTGTGTATGTGTGTGTGTGTGTGGTGAGAACACTTTAAATCTAGTCTCTTAGCAAACTTCAAGTATACAATCAGCTATAGTCACCATGTCCTACACGAGGTCTCCATAATTTTTTAGTCTCATAACTGAAAGTTATTTCTTCATGGACACCTTTCCTGACACCCACACCCACACCAGATTGCTTCCCTGTGGTTCATCCTCCAGGAGTGCTTTGCCTGACTTCACAGGACTCAGCACACTTGTAATGAACATCAGTCTTCCCTTCCAGACCCGACCAGGGCAAGTCCATTACAGCTCCACCACCCAACACAATGCCTACAACAGTGCTCAATAAATAGGTGCTCACTGGCTTAAAAGACAATGACAAGCTTCTTTGGGAAGGGACGAGTTGTCCAGTGTGCCTCAAGTATAAGGTTCATGAGATGAAATAGTAGAAGATGAATGTGGGGTGATATTTTCCAGAATCTTCCAAGCGAAACTGAAGTACTCAGTAGACAAGGAGAGCCAGTGTAGGATTCTGGGCTAGGGTGTGATGAGGTCAATGTGGAGTGTATTTGCATTGCTTCCCACTTGAAATGGAGGGCAGACCGAGGCAGACCATGTTGGTTTGTTCTGTCTCTTTTACAATGTCAGGTCTCTAGAGTCACGACCATTGGTGCTTATAAACATACCCTTGGTCATAAGAACATTCAGGAGCCAGCATTTCTTCATAATGTGATTTACAATGTGTTAATGTTACCCGACAACACAGAGTTATGAAATTTTCAGTTCTCCTGACGCTATCATAGTTTTACTACCAACTTGCTCTGGAACAAGAAAGGATCATTTAAAAATAAATCTAGGAAATACCCTAAAAAACTCACACATCTGATTCTCTGTGGGGAACAAAAGCAGAGCTCAAGCAACAGAAGTATCACTTCTCTGTTTTCTATGTGAAGAGAAAACAATCAACACTACCCTACAAACACAAGCTGCCCTGAACTTCAGATTAGAGATGATGATGCAAATACAGTGTGAGAGCAAAGAAACAAAGCCTGTGTTTTTCAGTTTCGTAGTTTTCTACCATGAAGCATACAGTTCATGGGCGACTGTCAGGCCTCTAGACCTGTCTTTCCCTATAAAATCTAGCCCCTGGGGACCGTGACCCAGTGATCTCATGCTCCGCAGGCATAGCTCCAGACTCTTCTTTTCTGGACATTGTCAGGTCTCCGAGGCCTCTTCTGTACCTGGGTCTCTGCCAGAAACACTCAATGAACAACAAGAAATGAGGACAGTTGATTCTATTTTACAGCATTTTCTGAAACCACATGAAGCACATACTAATTGTTAGCTACATGTACCAGAAAGACCACAGTCTCACTTGGGGTAACACTGGGACATGCCAGTTAAGATACAAGCTTTGGAACCTGGACAAAACTCCTGGCCCTGCCATCTCTTAGTTGTGTGACCTTGGGCA
>PVKM010043327.1:0-12515 GCA_004027735.1 Carollia perspicillata
TAGTGACATCTCCAGCAAACACCATAATTAGCCTTTATACACAAATAGGTGTTCATTTCAAATACATCAACTAATTGCCAATTCAATCAAATAGCTACTCAATTAGTAAAAAATCCAGCAACATAAGACTTTGTTTTTTAACCAGGTTCAATGGTTAGTTAATAAAACCCACTAAAACTCCTTAAAAGGTTCTAAAGTTTACATGTGCTAAAGAAAAATAATTATTCATCTGTTATTAAAAAAGAAAGAATGATTGTATTGAGTTCCCATGCTTCAGACCCACCTACAGCCTTGGCATAAGAACGTAAACATTTATTATTTGAGATAAGCTGTCAAAAGTAATTTTTGGAGCTTGACTAGGCAAAGGGATGTATTTTGTTTCAAAAAGAACACTGGCCAAGGAAAGGAAAACATAAATTCTATTTACTTTTTCAAGTAAGTGAGTAAATGTTGGTAATTCACTTTATTTATCTCTGTACTTAGATTCTTCAGCTCTGCAACAAAACTGGGAATGAAATGATGTCCAAGGTCCCTTCAAGCTTTGAATTGTCTAGTCACTGGGGAGATAACCTTCTGTTTCTGTGCCATGTGTGGTCTGTGTGTCTGTGTGCGCACATGCATACGCTCAATTTACATTTGATTTTTTTTCCTCCTTCCAGTAAATGGTGGCTGGTCCACCTGGACAGAGTGGTCTGTGTGCAACAGCCGCTGTGGGCGCGGGTACCAGAAACGCACGCGGACCTGCACCAACCCGGCGCCACTCAACGGCGGCGCCTTCTGCGAAGGGCAGAGCGTGCAGAAGATCGCCTGCACCACCTTGTGCCCGGGTGAGGCACCCAGCACTCTCACCCCAAATGTCTCCTCCCCTTCTAGAAACACGTTTTAAGGGAAATGCACAAAGCCTCACCCTTCACTGAATGTGTGATAAACATTGTTTAAATTTATCACATCGTTCAATGCAGACATTGCTGCAAAATCAAATATTTCCCCCCAAAGAGTACTTAACTTTATTATCTAGACATGAAAAATAAGACAAAACAGGAGATTAAACATTTATGAACATAATCTTTCTCTATTACTACACAAGCTGCTAGAGCCCAGATTGCAGGTTCTGTAATTCAAGAGTTTTGAACATCGAAAGCCACAAGTTTCAGGAATACCAACGTTTGATCTGAAAGCCATGGACGTTAATAGGAGCTGAGATTCAGGAAATGTCTTAGACTGAAATATTAGATATTTGGTGTCAGTTTCTGAGCAAGTGCAAATAAAACATTTGGAATGAATTAAAAGGAAGCCTAAGCTTTGTGACACCTGAGCTAACAGATTCTGAAACACACACAGTGCAGTCAGAGCTTTATTACCTGTCAGTGTCAGTCACCTGTTTTGTGAGTTACTTGCCAACATTGCATCCTTCTGCCTCTGAGCATCTTTCTGAGCTATTTATATTATAGTCACCTGCTCTCATCCCTGTGTAAATTGAAGTGAATATCCACTAAAACCAAAACTCACTATTCAATATATTGCCTAATCAATAAATCAAAAAATTGGCTAAAATTGTGCTTGAAATAATTCATAAATTTAGTGCACTCCATTGAGGTAGCCATTATATTATCAATTTCATTCTTTAGAAACAATCTTTCTACTTTTCTTTATTTTGCCCAATTTTTGTCTAGTTTATCCTTTAATGCAAACTTTCTCAGAGTTGAAGAAATGAACTGAAAAGAAAAACGTTGTCTCCATTTTATATTCTTGGGTTAATTTCCAAATATGAAAACAGTATGCTACACCAAACCCTTGAAAGCTTTTATTTATGGAACAAATTTTGACACTTAGCTAGGTTTGTAATTTCAATGTTTTATCTAGTACTGTTCTATATTTTGTCTAGATGACAACTCCCACAATTGAAAATGCATTGAACATTTTGAGTTGAAACAGATGTGCGTGTGTGTGTGTGAGAGAGAGAGAGAGAGATTTGGGATGGTCTAGGTCAAAGCACATGCCTTTTCTCCAGATAGCTGGGAGCTACTCACATAGGCCGCTCTGTGTGACTGAAGTACTAATGCTTCCATCTTTTCTCATGTGCACATGTTTATATCTCTATACATACTATGCGTAAAACATTTACACAGTACCTTGAATATGAAATCATACAGTAAACTATTAAAACAATATCATTTCTATCAATAGCAGGTATAGGATGCTATGAACATTAGATGTTTAACAAATTATATTTAACATTACTTACATTGAATTCTAGATAATCATAATTGTTTATGAGTTTCAGGGAAAAAGTTTTGAGTGTTTGTCAATATTTTTATCCTATTAATATAAAGAACCTTTAAAGAGTGTATTTTAAAATATGACCTTAATGAAATTTACCTTACATTTTTTTAACTTAAAAATTGAAATTGTTTTTAAATAGAGATATTTCAGCTCATTAGCATTGAAATTACTGCCAAATCAGCCACCAAAAATGGAAGAAAGAGAGTCTGTTTTAAATGGCTGAATCACAGCAGAACATTAAAAATTACTAAATATAATTTTCAAGTAAAAATACAAGTGTATATACATCATAAAATAATGGAATGGAATCATCAAATAGTAAATGGAAAACAGTCTTTTCAAGAAGGTGCTGAAGATCTCAGGAAATCAATTAGCCTTGATGAAAAAATAAAATAAAAATAGTGTATAGGATACACATAGATGATGGATAGATAAATAAATAGATATTTAGATAGACAGACAGCAGATATAAATGGTGAATGGATGGATAGGTGGCTGGCTGGATGGACAAGTCAGTGCCTATCAGATTTCTCCTTCCCCACACTACCAACGTTCTCTCCTTACCCCCATGTAGGTTTACTTGCACTGTCCACATGACACTATACATGAAGGAATCTGGGCTCCAAAAGGAAGCCACCTAGTTTTCAATTCAAACTCCAAAGGTTTCTCCTTTGATAGAAAAAGGGGCACCACTCTGACTTACTTATATATGGCTGTCAGTGACAGCTTTGGCTTCTGCGTGTCCCGCTAAGCTGCCTTGCTTGGTCAGCGAGTAAAAAGTCACACATCTCGTAAGGAGAGTGCGCAGGGCCCAGTGGATGTGTGCAGAGCATGCTCCACTCCCAGCAGTTGACATAAATGCAGTACTCCTCGATGGCCCCTTTTCTCCAGCTGGTTTTGTTTTTACACTTGAGCTCAGCTCCTCGTGCCTCAAGAGGCTCCTTGTCCATGTGACCTGATACTGTTTTTTTTCTGTGGCAGTGGATGGCAGGTGGACCTCCTGGAGCAAGTGGTCTACTTGTGGGACCGAGTGCACACACTGGCGCAGGCGGGAGTGCACGGCGCCAGCCCCCAAGAATGGAGGCAAGGACTGCGACGGTCTGGTCTTACAGTCCAAGAACTGCACTGACGGGCTCTGCATGCAGAGTAAGTCTGTTTGAGCCAACAGCACATGCTGGGGAGACCTGGGATCTAACCTTTTGGGATTCTTTGCAGGAAATACTAGAAATTAAAAATTATTTGAACGACCAAAAAATCAAATAATATACCAATATTCTAGGTCTCCTCCCAAGTTGAAAAAGGTAAACTCCCAGGAACCGAAAGGAATAACTGTGTCCAGTTACCAAATGATACACACAGTATTTGCTTTCCAGTGAGTAAAGTCTGATTTAGTCATCTCTAACGAGGGGCTGTCATTCTTTCCAAACCGGGGAACTGCTGCTCAGCTTTATCAGAGTGCACCAAAGGGCACCCCAAATGTCTCGTGGAGTCACGTGACTTCCTAAAAGAAGCCATGCATTCCTAATTCATGGCTGTTAGCCAACCAAGGCCCAGGCCCATGGGATATGTAAGATGGATAAGGACAGCAGACACTTCCACAAGTAGACTTACCCAGTCACCAGAGTTTAGTAGGAACATCTTCACGGCTCTTTAAAAATGATGGGTTTTGCCCTGGCTGGTGTAGCTCAGTGGATTGAGCACGGGCCTGTGAAGCAAAGGGTTGCTGGTTCGATTCCCAGTCAGGGCATATGCCTGGGTTGCAGGCCAGGTCCCCAGTAGGGGACACATGAGAGGCAACCGCACATTGATGTTTCTCTCCCACTTTCTCCTTCCCTTCCCCTCTCTCTAAAAATAAAATAAATAAAATATTAAAAAAATAAAAGTGATGGGTTTTGTTAGAAATTATGTTTATTTAAAGGAAACAATGTTAATAAAATATAAATTTTTAAAATGGTGTACATGATTGGCTCAGGAATATAATGGGTGCTTTAAGCTAAATACTCCTCATTTTTTCATGACTTTGTTCTTTGAGTTTTCTTAATGACCTGAGATGGTTGTTTGAGTTCCATATGGACAAATTCTTACCCTTTTATTAAGGAGCCCTTAGATGTACAAGATTTACCATCTCTCTCATGACCATGAGTTAAGGTGCTAAGAATTGTTCTGCAGTCACACCTATGCAGCTGACTAGATTAAACAATGTACTATCTTTGTATCTTAATGGCAGTTAAACATTGACATTTCTTATAACATGTTATAAATTACTTGCAAAACAACCAAATATACAATGAAATATATTTGTGTAGAGCTTTTACGCATAAAATATTTTATTTTTACCATATCTATGAAGATCTGTTTACCTTCCAAAGTCTACACACACAGGGACCTTTAGAAAGAAACTTTACTTAAAATACAAATGAGTAATTATGTTGCTGACACAGGATAAAAATGCAATAGGCGTTTTGTTTTTCTGGGCACGGTAGGTTCCATTCTTTGAAAACGGCCGCTGCTGAGTGTAAAAAGCACAGCTTCTGGTTGTGATTTGGAGATGACTGCTGTGCATCTCGCTAAGCTTGTGCCTGAAACGCAAGAATGAAAAGAATACAGCTGTTTTACTAACCATTCATCCAGATACAGCATTTGTTCCTCTAGGCATGAATTTGAGTGAGGATTAAAATAAAAACATATGTCGCACAAGTTATTCTTTTAACATTTTTACGATGTAGTCTTCTTTAATTGTTTACAAATTAATTCATATGATTAAAAAGTAGCAAAATTTGAACTCCCTCTCTCTCTTTCTCTCTCTCCCCCCACTCTCCTCTTCTTTCCTCCCATGTTCCAGTCTCAGTATTATATTTTTAATTTCACGTGATTTAATGCCTGCTACTTGCATTAGACTTTACTGATAAGACTGACTATGCACAAAAAGGTTGAATGCATAAATTCAAAATAGGATTTTGGGGCAGAACAGGAACAAAAAAGAAAACAAAAGAAATGTGGTCTGCTTCCAAATCTTCCCTATTGTAAATAATGCTGCAATGAACATAGGGGTGCATATATTCTTCTGAATTAGTGTTCCGGTTTTCTTTGGGTGTATCCCAGAAGTAGAATTGCTGGGTCATAGGCAGTTCTATTTGTTGGCTGCATCAGTCTGCATTCCCACCAATAGTGCACGAGGGTTCCCTTTTCAACACATCTTTGCCATTTATCAATGACAACCATTCTGACAGGTTTGAGGTCATATCTCATCCTGGTTCTAATTTGCATTTCCCTAATGATTAGTGACAAGTGCCCATCAGTAGATGAGTGGATGAAAAAGCTGTGGTACAATTACACAAGAGAATATTACTTGGCCATAAGAAAGAAGAAAATTTTACCCTTTGCAACAGCAAGGATGGACCTAGAGAGTATTATGCTAAGGGAAATGAGCCAATCAGAGAAAGACACATGCAATATGATCTCACTTATATGTGGACTCTAATGAACAAAATAAGTTAACAAAATGGCTACAGACTCATGGATACAGAGAACATACTGACAGCTGTGAGAGGGGAGGCAGATGGAGGTGGGGTAAGAAGGATGAAGAGATTAAGCAAAGAAATAAAAGAAAGACTCAGGGACACAGACAATAGTGTGGTAATTGCCAGAGGGAAGGGAAGGAAGGAGGTTTGGTAGAAGAGAGTTAAAAGGGGATAAATGGTGATGGGAGGAGACCTGACTTGGGAGGTAAACACACAATACAATATACAGATGACGTGTTTGTAGAATTGTATACCTGAAATCTATATAATTTTATTAACCAGTGTCACTCCAATAAATTCAACAAATAAATAAATAAATACATAAAACAATAAATAAGATGATATACATCAGGGATCATCACATATCAGGGATAATAATGCAAATGAATTAAATCCATCTGTTAAAGGAAATTCAAAATTGTGGTGGGCAAAACCCAGTTTTCTACTGTTTATGAGAGACAAAATGAAATCATAATTATAGAGAAAGATTTAAAGTTAAGAAGAGGAACTTACAATATAGTTCAATCTTTATTTATAATGTTCAATTAATGGCTTTGATTATGTGATTGGGCTATTCTTAAATTAATTCCATTTCTCATTGTGCCTAAGTAACACATCTTTGAAATTGTGTTTGCTTGCAGTTTCAATGTAGATTTTTGCTTTTAAACATTTTAATCATTTTTTAGAATGTTTAGTTTTCCATAGACTATTTAATCAAAAGTTTTCTAAATTGTTTACCAGGCTATTAACTCTATGTGTAAGATGTCTTAGAAATCCAGGTACTCCCTCAACATCAATTTAAATTTTTTAAAGGCTTTG
The DNA here is from genome assembly GCA_004027735.1 of Carollia perspicillata. NCBI lineage: Eukaryota > Metazoa > Chordata > Mammalia > Chiroptera > Phyllostomidae > Carollia > Carollia perspicillata. Next base: position 6,624 of record PVKM010043327.1, read on the forward strand.
AGCTTTACATACAAAATTATATAATATGTTAAACACACAATAATGCTAAATGTTAGCAAATGTGCACTAAAGTAGAATCTCTTGTATTTTACTAATGGAGATACAAATTTTTACAACTATTTGGGGAGGTGATTTGACAAAATGAATTAAGAGCTTTGAAAGTGTTCATAGCCTTTGACCCAGTAACCCTACTTCAGTGAATAAATTCTTAGTAAGTAATATGAATTGCTAAAACATACATATGCTCAATATGACATTTTCTTTGTATTTTACTGTAGAGAAAATAAGAAACCTGAAAGACCAATATTAGAGCAGTGGTTAAGTAATACATGCTTCTTCCATAAGGTGTAATATCTTATAGCCACTGAAATATTTATAATGGTTTAACATGAAAAGCAGTATATAGATTTATAAATGCATTTTGTCATAAGTATATAAAAGTAAGTTTTAGGAGAAGATGATGACATTTATGCATTTATGCTTGTGACATTAAAACTGATTATTTTTCTTTTTCAGTGTGCATTTTATTCTCCATATTCATTATTTTTAGCATTTCATTGTGTTTATAATTGTAAAGTTTTTAATAAAGAGATGTTGAGGATGACCTGGAACAGCTGCGTATCTTGTAAGCAGAAGTCTCAGGATTTGAAATGTAGTAAAATCACTAATATGTCCTGGGAATTTGGTCACATTGATTCGATTAGATTAGATTCAAATTAAATTACAAAGAAAGTATTTGCACAAAATAGTTGCATAAAGCCCTAGCTGTATAAAACCCTAGGTGGCAAGAGTTACTTATAGTCATTAAATCAAGTGCGTTTATAAAAGGATTTGAAGAATGGGGATTTGGAACTGAATTATAGTTTTACATTATTTCCCAGTTGCCTATTATATACCTTGCAAACATACTTATCCTCAAACATTTTGGTAAATTGGATTTATTATATGATGCTGTGTAATTTCATTTGTGAAACAGTGTCATGGTCTTTAAGCAATTTCAGAAGCTCTGCTAAATTTCGTAGGCCATTCATACACATTAATTGATACTGAAGTGTAATGGATATCATGTACCTATTACACTGGCTATAGCGTCATTGGCCTGAAAAGTAGTGCCTACACTGGAGACACTGCCTTCAGATTCAGAACTTCCAGGGATTGGTGCTATTTCACCAGAATGCATTTTTAAAGGAGAATTAAAAACTCTCAGGCTCACTTAATGTCCCAGAAAGTTGAAAATTTGGGGTTTCTAATCACATTGTTAATTTTAAAAAACAATTTAAAAACTGGAGTATGCTGAAGTTATGACTTGGTGTGTTTTCCACTATTGAAAGTAACGCATGTCTGAGATCTCCGATCTGAGAAACCTCACATTAATGACAGATGAGACTGTACTTCATAATACTACAGAATAATATATCTTATTCAGGAGGCAGTAATGGAAGGTCCATTGCACCATGTACCCATTAGGTTTCTTTATGTCATTCCTAAAATTATGTGAAAGTAGCCCCTGGTTTTGCTACATAGATTTGAAATAGGATTTACTTGAAATGGCTATGTTGAGAGAGAAAGAAAGAGACAGAGAGAACACAAGACACAGAAAAAAAAGATACAGAAGAAGAAAGAAGCACTTAGGACAATCTCTGAAAATGCTAAGCCAATAAGCATATTTACCTTTTTACCTTTTATGTTGAAATACAATTGCATTACCAAGACCTAACAACTTTGAACTTTTATGATTTCTATAATGAATATGTAGTAAGATCTATTTTTGTCATGGTCAGCATGTAATGGTTTAATCCATGCTTGCTTTTTTCTTTGCAAAACAACAATCCAAGGACTATACATGTGTCTTAGTCCAAAAATGGTGCTTTACATATATTTATGAATATGCTAAATTAGATTATTATATTACTGCCTCTATGCCTACGGACTTTAGTTTTTAATCCTATTTGAAGCAATCGCATCCCACGTAGGGATAGGTACCAGTTCAAATCTGAATTTAGAATTACTCTTTCTTGCTGAAGAGGGTTTATGCCACAGTAGACAAATTAAAAACGGCAATTTACAAACAAGAGCTGCCTGGAATTGTGTCTGCATCAGTGAACTTCCTGACTTCGGGAAATTAAAATGTTATGCAGCCTGCAAATTTAGCGCTTTCTACTCATTAAAAAATTTACATGTCACACAGCTCTTAATTCTCACATACAGAGGAAGTGGTGGAGCTCTGTGTATAAATTGTGGTGTGGACACGTTGCACACCAGGCCCCTGGGAACCCCAGGTGCATTTAATGTGAGGAAATAATTTACTTTACAAATAATCTTTTCTTGACTTTAGAATGATGTGTTTATGACCGCCATAATAGGCATTTGAGAAGGTGCTAGTCAGTTTCCAGTGAAATTCTTGTCAACACAGCAATTTGATAGGGAATGCATAATCGTGAGTGTCAGACAGTGAGTGCTTTCATCTCCAGTCTGGAAGAAGCTGATGTCATAGCCGTGCTGGTACAGTCCTTGATATGCGTAGTGTCCCAGCTGGCAAATAAATATTCTATATGTGGACTGGCAGCCCAACACAGTGCTCTGCTGTCTTCAATGTAGTAAGTGTGGTTTGCTTTTGCTTTTTTCTTCACTGGTAAAACCTTTTCCTACTTTTGAAAGCAGGGATATGTTTAGAAACTGTTGCGCACAGAAACCTGCTGAACACCTATGGAGCCACACACACGTTAGTGTGACAGGGAAATGCAAGGTCTTCAGCTTCTGTGTTGTAAAGGAACCTCCTAGGGATTCAAGAAGGGTGCCACCTTTTACAACCACAGTAGAGTGTGGCATTCTTTGAATCACATGGGTGCAGGGCCTCGGCTTTCAATGACCTTTTCTTTTTGACGAAAAATCCAGCAGATGTGGTTATGTGTGCTAGAAGTCAGCCTTTTCAGGATTGTTGTCGTTTTTCTACCAGATGCCTTTACTACCATGGATTATAATGTCATTGCCTTTGGATTTAATAGTTCATTATTCTTCTTAAGGAACATTGATGGGGATAGATTCTACTTCATTAAAAACACGTGGGGAGCTCAACTGTGGGTTTGATGTTACCCTAGTGTTGAGCTAAATTTCAGACATTTGTTCTATATCTACTGTGAATCACAAGATAAGACTTTTGCATCCTGAGAGGTTAATTCTGAGCTATCCATTCTCAGAGGGCGTGGTTGCGACTGTCAGGAAAGTGGCCGTGAACCGGGCTGGTGAGAACTGCCTGCTCCCTTGTTCAGGCTGGAGCGGAAGTTCAGTACAACCACGATTCAGCAACCGACATCAGTGATAAGCAAATGCTCTTTTCGATTTTTGTTGGCATGTCCTAGAATTTATGTATTCATTTATTTAGAGATCCTTAAACCCCTGTCAATAAATAAACCCTCAGAAGAGTGGTAAATTATAATAAATGACCTGAGTGTCTTTGACAGACCCGACCTTTGACATCATTAGTGCAGTCCTGATGGGCTGGCTCGATACAAACTGACCTAAAAGAGAAAAACAAAACCTGGACATGTTTACATTGAATGGCCCTTGAGGTTTTTAATAAGAACACTTGCATCATAAAAATGTAATCTGGGTGAGAAAAACCACATATTTTGGCTTTGGGTATAGTCACCACTGGCAAACAGACCAAGCAGCCAGATTGAGGAGAGGGAAAAAATTCACCAAGAACAGAGATTCTTCTAATGCTCAGATCACAAAAATGAGGACATCTTTTGAGGTTGTCCACTCTACTTTAGATAGATAAATATGACTTTTATCTAACCCAAAATTTAATGAGTTAAAAATATATAGAACATGTTTTCATAAACTGTAATCGAGTTACATTCATAATTTACATTCTGACCCCATATAAGATATGAGTCAGCATCTATTTTTTTACTTCTCACAATGTTATAAAATCTACTTACATGTATTAAGGTCATAGAAGAAGCTTCATATTGAATAATGAGTAAATCTTGAAGGCAAACAAGAGCACTTTTTAAAAATGTTTTTTTATTTATTTATTTTTAAGATTTTACTTATTTATCTTTAGAGGGGTAAGGAAAGGAGAGAGGGAGAGAAATATCAATGTATGGTTGCCTCTCGTGCATCCCCTGCTGGGACCTGGCCTGCAACCCAGGCATGTGCCCTGACTGGGAATTGAACCACTATCCTTTGGTTCACAGGCCCATGCTCGATCCACTGAACTACACCAACCAGGGCCAAACAAGAACACTTTGTAAAATTCCACCCATGTTCCTTTGGCTAGGAATTTGATAATTAATCTAAAGAAAGTTTTAATTCTCAGCTTTAGGGGACATAAAAGTTACTGTATCACATGTATTTTAGTTTAACGAAATTGCATATATAATTTGAATTTTATTCACTTTCTACCCAATGCACAGACTTTAGGCCCTGGCATAAATTGCTTCTGACTCCCATCTATTGTAGTATGTTAGATGTGGCCAAGCTGAAGCAAAATGGACCTGAGTTTAATTCAATAAAACTAAAAAAAAAAAAAGTACAAACACCCATACACATAGAACTTTTAATAATCCCCTAATAATAGCTCTGTCTTGTAAAGGAAGAAACTGAGGTGTAAAATTCAAACAGCCTATGCAGTGCCCACAGGAAGTTAGTGTAAAAGCCAACGTATAAACCCAAATCAATCTGTCTCATTTTGAAGTACTTCTTTTTTCATGTGGACTCTTAGATGGTGAAAGCAACTGGCTATCAGCTTCTTTGGCTTTAAAATTGTGTTTCTTCTGATGGGTAGTGTCTCTCCAATTATTGATGTTTATTCTTTTTTCCTGTATGTATCACTTAAGGAAAGCAATATTTCTCTCTTAAATATGTATTTTTTGCAGGGTTTTATGCCAAATACAATGCTATGATCATACATTAACAGTTGCATTATTCTAGCTTGGCTCTCCAGTTACATTAGAATAAAAATACTCAAGTTTCTTGCACCTCTTCCCTTGCCCCATGCTTAAAACAAAAGACACTGTTTGGAGGTTGTTTCATTTAAGAGCAAAAACCTCTCTATTATTTTAGCATTATTTCACTCAGTCACTGAAATGCAACTGTAGGCCATGAACATATCAAGCCCTTTTCTATTATGTCCTTGTCTCTCCTCATTTATATCCTCTAGTTAAAGCCCAGATGACACTTAAAAAGACTGTTGGGGCTTATCTTAGGAGGTGGGCACACTGTCTTTGCTGTTTCACCAGCTTTGTGGTGTTAGGCAAATAAGTCTCTTTGCCATTCTGTGCTGCTGCTCCTTAGTTTGCAGATAAAAAGGGGTTAAGGTGGTGACACAGGAGATAGTCAGTGGGGAGGAAACTCCAAATGTATCCCAGGGCTAAGACAAAGAACATTGATACAGGACAGAGACCCTGTTCTAAGACCAGTTGTTCCTGCTTTCTGGAAAAGCACCGAATCGTGGTGAATCATGAATGCACCTACGCAGAAGACGTTACATGACCCCTGCTTCACTGTAATAGCATTGTAATGAATTAACATTCTGCGACCCCCTCCTCTGGTGGCCAGTCAAGGAAAATCATAAGACCACATGCACAGTAGCTTTAAAGTAATGTAACTACTTGCACATGTGCAATGAAACCCCAAGAAAACTAGCCAGGAACATTTGCCCTCTAAGAATAGAATCCCTCTAGCCCCTGAGGTCAATCTCTGCTCAGAGCTGACCCGCTTCCATGTTCTGTGGAGTGTACCGTTGCTTAATAACTCTGCTCTCTCTCTTTCTGCTATAAACTCTCTGTGTTCAGTTCAATTCATTGTCAGCGATCACCAAGAATCTAGTTACCTGTGCCTACCTGCAACAGTTTGAAATTCTAATCCCTGATTTCTTTTTTTTTT
>PVKM010043328.1:0-12541 GCA_004027735.1 Carollia perspicillata
CATCCTTTGCACACACACCCCCCACATCCTCTGCTCAGGTTTCTTCCTGTTCAGGTACTCAGACTCTGTGTCTCCTCAGGACCTTTGCTGATCCCTCTGCCTGGGAAGCAGTTCCTGTCCCCTCTTGACCCCATCAGAGTCCTCATCCTTCAGATCCCAGGATCATCTCTTGTCATGGTCACAGTTTGACCCCTGCTGTGTGATTATTTACATTTCCCTCTCCCTTTAGGTCATAAACCTCCCGAGGGCAGCAAGCAGATCTTTCCCCTCCCCCCCCCAGAATTGTAGCCCCAGATACAGCGCGAAGTAGGCACTAACTCCCTCATTCATTCATTTCTTCACGTGTTTACTCATAAAAAAGATTATTGAGCACCTTCTGTGTGTCAGGCCCTGTTTTGGGCCCTAAGGATGAACAAGGCAGTTGTAGACACTACTTTCTGGTACCTTCCACTGGGGTGGGGCAGGAGTGGGGGAGATAATAAACAAGCAAACATTTTGCTTGTTTAGCATATACATGTCAGGTAGTAATAAGACCGATGAAGGAAAAGAAAACTAGTGTAAGGGGACAGATGTGATGGGCATTCTTTTATGCAGGGTGATCAGAGAAAGGCTCTCTGAGGAAGTGGCATGGAGTCAAGGCCTGAATCAAGTGAGGCAGCAGCCCCCCGGGACAGGGAGGTTGGAGGCCTGGGGTTGAATGAGCATCGGCTCAGAGCAACTTGCCTGGCTTAGTTTTGCATGCGCCGTGGGTAAATGCCTTCTGAATGGCTGGACCTCACTCATGGGGCCTCCCTGTGTTTGTGCAGCCTCCGAGAGAAGCTTCGGGCCATCCTGCAGGCCACGTACACCCACTCTTCTAACCTGGCCCGCTTCGTGTTCACCTACAAGGGGCTCTGTGCCCTGCAGTCCCATGTGCAGGGCAAGACCTACCAGGTGCACTCATTCCTGGCTGCCTTCTTTGGGGGCTTGCTGGTGTTTGGAGATAACAATAATATCAACAGCCAGGTAAAGATCCTCCCCAGGGATGTGGGGGGCAGGGCTCCTGGGGGTGGGTGGGTTGTGGTTCAGGTATGAGTGGGGGGTGGAGGGGTCAAAGAAGATGAGCTCTTGGCTCCGTTCTGAGTCTGAGGGTCTGTGATTCACCAGGTCCTCTGTGACCTTGGGAAGGTCACTTCCCCCTCAGTTTCCTCATGTGTAAATCAAGCAGCTTGTTGGATTTTATGGTTCCCCAAAACCATTGTTTACTGCTCTCTGGGGCAAAGTTTTTTTTTTTTTTTTAAGAAAACCACTTTGGCCCTGGCTGGTATGGCTCAGTGTATTGAATTCTGGTCTGTGAACCCAAAGGTCACTGGGTCAGTTCCTGGTCAGGGCACAATCCTAGGTTGCTCACCAAGCCCCCAGTTGGGGGATTGTGAGAGGCAACTAATACATATTTCTCTCCCTCTTTCTCTGTCCCTTAACCTCTCTCTAAAAATAAATAAAGAAAAAAATTTTTAAAATAAAGAAAACCACTTTGCTACAAAATGAAAAAAGAAAAATGACCCTGGAGTATGATTTTCATAAAACAAAATTTATTAAATAATTGCCTTTAATTCTGTGACTTGCATGCCCTTTTCTGGGTTAAAATTCTGTTTTGTTTTGTTTTTAATATATTGTTTATGCTATTACAATTGTCCCATTTTTTTCTCCCCTTTATTCCCCCTTGCCCTGTACTCCCTCTCACCAGCATTCCAGCACCTTAGTTCATGTCCATGGGTTGTACATAAAAGTTCTTTGCTTCTCCATTTCCTATACTATCCTTAACCTCCCCCTGTCTATTTTGTACCTACCATTTATGCTGCTTATTCTCTGTACCTTTTCTCGCATTCTTCCCCCTCCCCTCTGATAACCCTCCATGTGATGATCTCTATTTCTGTGAATCTGTTCCTGTTCTAGTTGTTTGCTTAGTTCATTTTTGTTTTTGTTTTTGTTTTCTTAGGTTCAGTTGTTGATCATTGTGAGTTGGTTATCATTTTACTGTTCATATTTTTATCATCTTCTTTATCTTAGATAAGTCTCTTTAACATTTCATATACTGAAGGGCTTGGTGATGATGAACTCCTTTAATTTGACCTTATCTGGGAAGCACTTTATCTGCCCTTCCATTCTAAATGATAACTTTCACTGCATAGAGTAATCTTGGATGTAGGTCCTTGCCTTTCATGACTTGGAATAGTTCTTTCTGGCCCCTTCTTGCCTGTAAGGTATCTTTTGAGAAATCAGCTGACAGTCTGATGGGAACTCCTTTCTAGGTAACTGTCTCCTTTTCTCTTGATGCTTTTAAGATTCTCTCTTTATCTTTAATCTTGGGTAATATAATTATGATGTGCCTTGGTGTCTGCTTCCTTGGGTCCAACTTCTTTGGGACTCTCTGGGCTTCCTGGACTCCCTGGAAGTCTATTTCCTTTGCCAGATTGGGGAAGTTCTCCTTCATTATGTTTTCAAATGAGTTTTCAATTTGTTGCTCTTCCTCTTTTCTTCCTGGCATCCCTATGATTCTGATGTTGGAACGTTTAAAGTTGTCCTATTTAAAGAATGTTAAGCCTCTCCTCAATTTTTTTGAATTGTCGTTTCTTCATTCTGTTCTGGTTAGATGTTTATTTCTTCCTTCTACTTCGAATTGTTGATTTGAGTCCTGATTTCCTTCCCTTCACTGTTGGTTTCCTGTCTATTTTTCTGTATATCACTTTGCATAGCCTTCACTTTTTCCTCTATTTTGTGATCATACTCAACCATTTATCCGAGCATCCTGATTACCAGTATTTTGAACTCTCCATCCGATAGGTTGGCTATCTCTTCATCGCTTAGTTGTATTTTTACACTGTTGGGTGGGTGGACTGGCCTGATTTTGCTAGTCTCCTCCTGGTGGACATTCAGGAGGTCCATAGCCTCTTGCCATGACACATGCAGTCTACATCTTTGTTTGGGTGTCTTCTTGCACATGTGTCAGTCTGTCTGAAAGTTCCTAGACGTGGAATTGTGGAGCCATTGGATATGAGCGTTTTGTGTTTTGAGAAAATTTTCTCAGTTTTGTATTCATTAGAAATTTCACTTCCAAAGGCTGGGAATCTTAGTCACAACATCTCCTTCCCCCTCGGCTCCTTTGCTTGACCTCTGGCGACAACTCTTCTGACCTCCATTTCTAAAATTTTGTCATTCCAACAATGTTATATAAGTGGAGTCATGACAGTTGTAAGCTGTGGAGACTGGCTTTTTTCACTCAGCATAATTCACTGGAGATCCGTCGCAGATGCTGTGTCTGTCAATAGTTCATTTCTTTTTATTGCTGGGTGGCATTCTGTCGCATGGATGTACCACAGCCTATTTAAACATTCACTCCTGGACGGACATCTGAGTTTTTTCCAGCTTTTGACTACTAAGAATACAGCTGCTAACAACATTCTTGTACAAGTTTTTGAGTGAGCATTAGTTTTCTTTTCTCCGGGATAAATGCCAAGAGTGCAATTGCTGGGTCAGATGGTATGTGCACGTTTAGTTTTATAAGAAACTGGCAAACTGTTTCCACAGTGACCGCACTATTTTACATTCCCATCAGGAATAGACATAAGTGATCCAGTTCCTCCACATCCAAGCCGGTGTTTGGTTTATCACTTTTTTTTTATTTTGGCCATTTTGATAAGTGTGTAGTGCCTGTCTCATTGTGGTTTTAAATTTGCATTTTCCCGATGGCTGATGATGTTAAACAGCTTTACATGTACTTGTTTTCCTTCTGTATAACCTCTTCAGTAAAATATCTGTTCATGTCTTTTGCCCATTTTCTAATTGGATTTTATTTTTACTGTTGAGTTTTGAGTTTTTTATTTTTTTAAATATTTTACTTATTTATTTATTTAGAGAGAAGGGAAGGGAGGGAGAAAGAAAGGAAAACATCAGTGTGTGAGATACACACAGTGTGTGTATCCCAGATACATCGATTGGTTGCCTCTCGCACAACCCAACTAGGGAACTGCCTGGCCTGCAACCCAGACACACACCCTGACTGGGAGTCAAATAGGCAACCTTTTGGTTTGCAGGCTGGCACTCAGTTCACTGAGCCACACCAGCCAGGGCTGAATTTTTTTTATTTTATTTTTTTTAGAGAGGGAAATAGAGGGATAAAGAGAGAGAGAAACATCAATGTGTGGTTGCCTTTCACATGGCCCCCACTGGGGACCTGTCTCACAACCCAGGCATGTGCCCTGGCTGGGAATCGAACCGGCAACCCTTTGGTTCGCAGCCCACACTCAATCCACTGGGCTACACCAGCCAGTACCAGGGCTGAATTTTTTAAAAATATATCACAGATATTAGTCTTTGTCGGATATTTTTTAAAAAATATTTTCTCCCAGCTTTTCTTTTCAGCCTTTTTACATGGGCTTTCACAAAACCAATTTCTTTTTAATTTGATGAAATCCAGTTTATCAAATTTCTTTATGTTTTTTTTTTGGTGGCAAGTTGTTTTTTAGTTTTGAACCATGTAAATATATTTTTTAAATTAATAAATAGTAAATTAAAGATATAAAATAGTAATATTAAAATATCTGATACCATTTCAAATCACCTTGCATACCAACTTTGTTTTTTAGAGAGAGAGGAAGGGGGAGAGAGAGAGAGAAACATTGATCTTTATTGCTCCCATTATTTATGCTTTCATTGGTTGATTCTTATATGTGCTCTGACTGGGGAGTGAACCTGCAACCTTGGTGTGTTAAAATAATGCTCTGATCAACTGAGCTACCTGGCCAAGGCCTGCATACCAACTTTGAAAAAATGCTGATCCGTGCATGGGAGTGGGCAGAGGGTTCCCATTGGCTGTGCACCCCCATAATCCCCTGTCACTCCCTCCTTGCAGATCAACATGTACCTGTTGTCACGCGTCCTGTTTGCCCTGTGCCGCCTGGGAGTGGAGAAGGGCTACATTCCTGAGCCTAAGCGGGACCCATTCCCACTGTTCACCGCAGTAGTGTGGGGGCTGGTGCTGTGGCTCTTCGAGTACCACCGGCCCACACTGCAGCCCTCGCTGCAGTCCTCCATGACTTACTTGTATGAGGACAGCAACGTGTGGCACGACATCTCAGATTTCCTCATCTACAACAAGAGACGTCCCTCGAAGTAACGCAGCCCCGAAGCGCTTACGAGGGCTTCTACTGGAATAGGCTGTAGGTGGTGTCCGTGAGTGAAATCTCCCAGAGGATCCTGCTTTCTCAAGATCGTGGCTCTCAGACTCTACCTTCTGTTATCCCAGGGTTCCACTGTCCAAAGCAAAAGCACCAATTTTCACATCCCATTAGGTATTCTTGAATGGCGGAACAAGTGGCTGCATCAGGCGAGGAGCCTTGGGCGTGGTTCCAGCTGTGCTGCTAACCTCTGTGAGACCAGGGAAAGGCGCCCCCACCTAGGCCTCAGGGGCCCTGGAGCTCAGAGGAGGGCCCTGAGATCTCTTTCTGGTGGGTATGTCCTTCGGCTGTTGTTATGCTGGTGGGTGTAGGGTTTGCAAATATGTTTTTACAAAATACTAAGTTTTTTGTCTCCGGTGTTCCATTGGAGAAGCTCTAGAGTGCCACTGTCCAATAGAAACGCAGCGACAGTCGTATATGTAATTGAAAGTTTTCTGGTAGCCACATTTTTCAAAAGTGGAAAGAAGCAGATGAGATGAACCTTAATTATATATTTTAGCCCAAATTTCTAAAATATCATCATTTCAACATAAAATTAATATGAAAATTAATGAGATCTTTTACATTTCTTCTTTTTTTCTTATACTAAGTCATCAAAATCAGGTGTGTGCTTTGTACTTGCAACACATATCTATTTGGACCAGCCCCATCTGAGGTGCTCAGTAAGTAGCCACGCGTGGCTGGTGGCGACCATATTGGACTACACAGATATAGAACACGTCTATTATCACAGAAAATTCTAGTGGACAGTGCGGATCTAGAGCTAGAGGACATGGTTTTGAGTCCCCACTCCACCACTGTGTAACTGTGAGGAAGTTTCTTAAAGCCTCAGAGGTTCACAGCCTCAGTTTCTTATAAAATGAGGATAATTGTGGTAGTACCCCATGTCCACGTTGGACGTGTAACCACGGCTGCTGCTTCCACTACTAATCACTTCCATTTAGTGAACTCCTACTTCTTCCTGGGTGCTTCGTACATATTATTTTTAACTTATACAATGACCTTGCAGGTCTGTTTTGATTTTTATTCTACAGATGTGGAAACTGAGAATCAGAGAAGTACAGTCACCCAATCAGGGTTTGAACCCAGATCTGTCTGATTGCTAAGCCTATGTGTTTTTCAGTGCCTTACTGTAAAGATTTTATTTATTTACTTTCTTTTAGAGAGAGGGGAAGGGAGGGAGAAAGAAAGGGCAAGAAACATGAGGGTGTGAGAGATACATCGATCAGTTGCCTCTCTCACACCCACAACCAGAGACCTCGCCTGCAACCCAGGCGTGTGCCCTGACTAGGATTCGAACTGGCGACCTTTTGGTTTGCAGGCCGGTGCTCAATCCATTGAACCTCAGTGCCTTACTTTAAATTTAGAAACCTAAGCTAAGCTATGCAAATGTTAGCTAATTACAGGGCCTCTTCCAGAGTGGGGGCACAAACTCAAATGCCTAACGGGGCCCGGCAGTGACATAAATGATTTTTATGTTCTGGGTGCTTTGCAGTAGGGACTGACGGGGACTCAGTGAACTAGAGACTTACGTGCCAGTCTGGTTTTTTAAAAACAAACTGGACAAGTCAATCAGGTCTCCAGGAAAATTTGGTCTATGACCCGCTCATTGGAGTCCCTTGGCCTAATGGGAATACTTCAGTCTCTTTTTTTATTTTAGCAGTTACTAGTAGAAGCGTGCACATGAGTCACTCGAGATCTCATTAAAATGCAGAATCTGATTCAGTGGGTTTGGGTGGGGCCCGAAATATTCTGCGGGCCTCACAGACTCCCAGGTGCTGCTGCTGCTGCTGCTGCTGCTGGTCTGAGCCACACGTTGAGTAACAAGATAGTAGGGGCTGATGGGGGGCCAACCGTTATCCCATGTCACAAATGAGGGGACTAAATTAAACAGAGCCGTTAGGTAACAGGAGAGATTAGGTCTGATTCTAGCAGTTGTGTTCTCAGCCACAATGCTGTACTGCAAGCTTGGAGAAAGGGATCTTGAAGCTTCCTTAGTTCACTCTGTGGAGGCTGAATGAGACCCCAAAATTACGGGGAGGGAAGTGGGTGGCTCTCAGCAAGCAGGTTTTATAACAGGTGCTGGCGGTGCCCTGCCCATATCGCCTCTAGCTCCTGACTTCAGTGCACACCAGCCAAATCCTACAAGTGCCACCCCTCGTCTCTCTGCCTGAGGGCTCTCACTTGCCACTGGCACCTGCTTTGCCTCCCTGCAGTGCTGAAGGGTTAACACATCCAGGAAGCAGCTCTCAACCGATGACTGACGAGCACACTCCTGGACCCCTAGCCCAGTAGGCATGTTTCCCTCTGGCTCCCAGGGCTCAGCAGGACCGAGCTTCTGGCTGCCCACAGTGGTCACTTGCTTGATAACACCCCCTTCTGTGTGTCTCTTCCTTATGCCCCTACCAGTACTTCCTGGGACTATTTCCCATATAAACTGCATGTCCTCAAATCCTTGTCTCTGGGTCTGCTATTGGGGGAACCCAGACTAAAATGGGCCTCCAGCGTAGCAGGTTGAGAGATAATATAACACGGTGGCTGGGGATGTAGGCTTTGTAGCCAGTGTCTTGCCTCAGCTCTGGTTTTGCTGTTTCCTAGAGCAAGTGACTCAACCATTCTGTGCCTGTGTTTCGTCCTGTGTAAGGCAGACGTTCTGTAGGGTGATCTGGAGAATTAAATGCTATGACACACTTAAAGTAGGCACTCAGTTCATGTTTGCCGTTATTTCTAATGGCATCCGAATGTAGAAGGGAGTGTGGTCCTGAGAATTGAGTATACCCAGCTTTTAGCCTGTCCTAACCTCCAGCTGAAGGTAAAGCCTTGGCTGCCTGCCACATCCCCCCACTGCCCCTGGGAGCTGGCTGGCTGCACCACTGACTGTCTCTGCTCTCTAAGAATAGGTTTCCCTCACAGATGGCATCTCTCTGGATCCTGCCAGAGCATCTGGTGCCTCCAACTGCTCACTCCGGGGAGGAAGGCAGTGTGGTCCTTGCGGAGGGGCAGAGAGCTGGCTTCCAGCAGACCTGAGAGGAGTGCTCCCTCCGCTCCCTCCTAGCAGAGCCTCCATTTCCTAAGATCAGTAAAAGTCATTGCCAAACAACCCCAGACACACAGTAGGCAATCCATAAATACTAGTTCCTTAAACAGCACCGTGGTTTAACATGTTTGTTTATTAAGCACCTGCTACATTCCTACAAAGCCTTCTGACATGCAAGACTATAAACAATAACTTTGTAATTAATAATATATATGCGTAGCACAAAACCTAAGTGGTACAAAAAGTGCGTAACAGAAAAGTCAGGTCCCCTCCTCTGCCCAAATTCCACCTCTAACCCCATCCCTTGCCAGGGACACTCACTGTTAGCACTTTCTAGCACCGCCTTGCAGAGATATTCTGTGCACAGCCACCTGCCTATCTTCGTCCCATAAGAACCTTTTACATTACACTGTCATCTCAGCAACTCTGGCATTCTCCCTGTCCTCTGCATGTTTAGTTGCTCAGTGATTAATAATATGATATGTAAATGAGTCCGTCCTTTGAGCTGGTTCCCCCCAACTCCACCTCCCTCCAATTTTCCTCCCCCCAGTACCTTGGGCAGAGTCTTACTGTGATGAGCATGAAGATGAGCCACTGTAGATACCCTGAGTCTTATCATAGATGACACCCAACACTCAGGCCCATGGAACTCCAAGGGAAAGGGGGAGGACAAAAACCGAAGTTAATTTGGGGCCCTTCTGTTGCTCTGCTCCTAAATTAGAGATCGTTCAATGAACCCATGTGAGAGCTATGATTCACAGGCTGAGATGCCAAGAAACTGCCTCACGATGCTCACGGCTCCTGCCTTCCACAGGCTCTAGAAAGGATCTTGGAGATGGTGTTTCTTTCTATATTGTTCACTTCTCCCACTCCCATGCGTGCATTTTGAGTTTATAAGGGTCAGGCTTTAAACCTAAACCAGAACATTGCTCTGTGCTCCACCTCCTGAAATGAACCCCCCATCTGCACAATCTGTGACTTCAGATAAATTGCTTTCTTCCGCGGATTAGAGAGGATTTATAAAAAGAAATGTCATTTCCCCCCTCCCCTTGTCTAGTTCCAGATTCATAGGGAGAGAGTGTGTCTTTCTTCAGCCTCGAAGAGCTTTTTGGGTGAGAAGTTTAATTTTAACCAGAGGGTCTTCTGCAGGACTCACTTTAAAAAAAAAAAATGTGCTGACTTTCTGAATACATTTAAAAGGATAAATAGTCCTTTCAATGCAGAGGAAAAGGACAGACATTGTCTAGAACCAGGACTCACTTTGGTGAGCTGGAGACTGCACAGCCCTAGGCAGAGGACAGAGGGAAAGTTGGGTGCTCCTCTGAGTGTCCTTTTTAGAGAGGGCTTTTAAACAGAGGGCTCGCCATTGTTGGTACCAGGTCTCTGCTCAAAGCTGCTGCAGATGTCATACTCTTACAAATAAGACAGGAAATGCAGGCTGTGAGGTCTCTGTTGGAAACCTTGTTCTCACTGCTCTTCCGGGCTTCTCTCTTGAGCCTGTCCTTGTGGGCTGGATGTCATCTGACAGAAGGGCCAGGGACACACCACATCAGCTCTTTTAAGAGATTCCTTTTTAGGGTATTTTTTATATATGTGTCATGAACCCCTTTGGCATCTGGTGAAACCTGTGGACCCTTCTCAGAATGCTGGGTTTGGTTTTTTGTTTTGTTTTGTTTTTTTAGTATGTAGAAATCTTTTTTTTAAGTCATGTCCAAATTATTTTTAAGGTTTATTTTATTTTATTTTTTAGAGAGGGGAAGAGAGGGAGAAAGAGAGGGAGAGAAACATCAGTGCATGGTTGCCTCTCACGTGCCCCACAGTGGGGACCTGGTCTGCAACCCAGGCATGTGCCCTGACTGGGAATCCAATCGGTGACCCTTTGGTTCACAGGCTGGTGCGCAATCCACTGAGCCACACCAGCCAGGGCAGAATGCTGTTTTTAAAACTCATAAAACAAAATACATAGGATTAAAAAACACAACAATTACACTGGATATTGAAACAATTATCAGAGTAGTTTTAAAATTTGCGATTTAGTAGCATACATTCTTTTTTTTTTAACGTTAAATAACAAGGATCCAAAACCACCACGATTTCACAGGTGCAGTAAACATAAGCAGTGTCTCAAGATACTGCAGCAGCTGTGGCAGGATATGGAAATCGCTGATTCCTATCAGTGATGCAGTCCCAGCTACTGCTAACAGGCCTCTGGTTTGTTGCTGACACTTAGAATTGATGGAAACATTATATTTCACTCAGAAGCTAGTGAAAATGTAGGTGGAATCCTTTTTTCCTGTCCGAGTTCCTGGCACTTGGGGTCATAGATTGCAGATTTAGAATTCCTGCTTGAGAGTGACCTCCCCAGCCTGACCACATGGCAGCTGTCATTGCTGACCAAGCCTGAGTATGAAAAGATGCAAGCAGCGGCTAATGTCGGCTGGTCCCTTACTAAGTTCCCAGTGATGCTGGAAGCTAGGATTCAGCAGGGAAAGAAGCCAGTTCCTGCCCACCTGGGGCTTACAGTCTAGGGAGGGAAGACTGATGAATGAATACATAACAAGATGATTCCAAAGTGGTAGGCATGCCCTGGTTGGTGTGGCTCAGTTGCTTGGAGTTGCTTGCAGTGTCATCCTGTAAACCAGAAGGTCATGGGTTCCCTTCCCAGTGGGGCGTACACCTAGGTTACAGGTTCAGTCCCCAGTTGGGGTGTGTATGGAAGGCAACCCAGTCAATGTTTCTTTCTCACATCAGTGTTTCTCTCCTCTCCCTCCCTTCCCCTCTCTCTACAAATCAATAGGCACGTCCTCGGGTGAGGATAAAAAAATAATAATAAAGTGGTAGGTGATAGGAAGTCAGTAGTGCAGAATGCACTGGAAGAGAACAAGAAGGTCTGTTTTCTAGGGAAGACTTCTCTGAGGAGATGACGTTTGTTCTGAGACCTGAATGAGGAGAGAGCGGTGCGGAGATGTGGAGGAGGGGTGTTCTGAGTTGTGTTCGGTGTTTGAGCTGTAAGCATCTTTGCCACAAACATTTTTGCCACATTTTTGTTGCATAACTAGTTGACCATAAGGCCATCTTGCCTTATAAAAGGTAAAGTAACTGGTTGACAGTTTGATTTGTTTGTTGGTTTGGTTTCAGACTTAGTACATTTCATTTTTTCATTGGTTTCAGACAATGTATTTAAGCTAGTTACCAGTTTGGTTTCATTTCTCCATTGATAAAGTTCTTACAGTTACTCCTAAGGGAGATATGTTTTAAGACCCCCAGTGCATTCCTGAAACTGAGGTTAGTTCTGAACCATGTGTGTACACACACACACACACACACACACACACACACACACACACACGAGGTCTGTCTGGAAAAAGTCTAGCCATTATTAATATAACTAGAATGGTTTGAGAGACATCGATGTAACCTGGCAGCCAAGGAGAGTGGACTGGAATGCGCATACACGAACAATGATGACTTCTCTGTACTAGTCAGTGGGGATGGTAGATACTGTTGAGTGAGCATGTGTACTGTGTGGCCGTTGCCTTTAATAGGACTCAGCGAGTAGAGGAATGAATCTACATCAGATTTTGCGTTAAGCTGGAACATTCCTTTGTGGAAACGATTAGAATGATTCAGAAGGCTTTGGGGGATGATTCAATGAGTGCAGTACATAGAAAAGTGTG
Source organism: Carollia perspicillata (assembly GCA_004027735.1). Classification (NCBI taxonomy): domain Eukaryota; kingdom Metazoa; phylum Chordata; class Mammalia; order Chiroptera; family Phyllostomidae; genus Carollia; species Carollia perspicillata. The sequence continues at coordinate 11,931 of PVKM010043328.1, forward strand.
GCACAAATGCTTCAAAGATGGTTGAGAATCTGTCAAAAATAATCCACATTCTGGAAGGCCTGCAACAAGCAGAATACCGGAGAATGTTGAACTTGTATGGGCTTCAATCAACAAAGATCTGCAACGGACAGTGCAGGAACTAAAACCTGATCTGGGGATTCCAAAACTACTGCGTCTGAGATTTTGACGCAGGATCTTGGCATGAAACACGTCATGGGAAAATTCGTTGCAAGGCTTCTACTACCGGAGCAGAAGGAACATTGTGCCGTAATTGCTAGTGACTTGATTCAAACTGCTACCAATGAACCAGATGTCCTCAAGAAGGTCATAACTGGAGATGAATCATGGGTCTATGGCTATGATCCAGAAACAAAGGCGTGGTGGTCCCACAGGAAGTCGCCTGGTTCTCCACGCCTGAAGAAGGCACAGCAAAGTCGCAGCAAGATCAAGACCACGTTGACTGTTTTTTTTTTTTAAGTTTTTTAAAGATTATATTTATTTATTTTTAGAGAGAGGGGAAGGCAGGGAGAAAGAGAGGGAGAGAAACATCAGTGTGTGGTTGTCTCTCAAGCATCCCCTACTGGGGACCTGGCCTGCAACCCAGGCATGTG
>PVKM010043329.1:0-12544 GCA_004027735.1 Carollia perspicillata
GCCTCCATCTTGGCCGGAAGTCTGGTTCCATAAATTTTTGAAATGTTTATTCTATGTCTGTGAAATATGTTATTGGTACTTTAGTATAGAGATTGCATTGAATCTATAAATTAGTTAGGGGAATATGGACATTTTGATGATGTTAATTTTTTCAATCCAAGAACATGGGATATCCTTCCATTTTTTTGTCTTCCTTAATTTCTTTCTTCAGTGTTGTGTAGTTTTCTGAGCACAGGTCTTTTACCTCCTTGGTTAGGTTTAATCCTGGGTACTTTATTTTATGTGTTGCTATAGCAAATGAGATTTTTTTCCTGATTTGTGTTCCTGATATTTCATTGTTGGTGTACAAAAATGCCTTTGATTTCTGAATATTGTCTTTGTATCCCACTGTTTTGCCAAATTCACTTATTAGTTCGAGTAGTTTTTTGGTGGAGTCTGTAAGGTTTTCTCTGTACAGTATCATGTCATTGATAAATAGTGACAGATTTACTTCTTTCTTTCCAATACAGATGACTTTTATTTATTTTTCTTTTCTGATTGTTCTGGCTATGACTTCCAATACTATGTTGAGTAGAAGTGGTGAAAGCAGTCATCTTTGTCTCGTTCTTGATCTTAGTTGGATAGCTTATAGTTTTTGCTTATTGAGTATGATATTGGCTGTAGGTCTCTCATATATGGCCTTTATTATGTTGAGGAGTGCTCCCTCCAGTACCACTTTGCTGAGTGTTTTATCATAAATGGGTGCTGTACCTTATCAAATGCTTTTTTGGCATCTATCAATACAATCGTATGATTTTTGTCTTTCCTTTTGTTTATGTGTGTATCATGTTTATTGATTTGTGAATGTTGAAACATCCTTGTATCCCTGGGATGAATCCCACTTGATTGTGATGAAGAGTCCTATTTAATGTATTGCTGGAAGTGGTTTGCCAATATTTTGTTGAGGATTTTAGCATCTATGTTTATTAGAGATATTGACCTGTAGTTTTCTTTGTTTGTTGTGCCTTTATCTGATTTTGGGATTAGGGTGATGCTGGCTTCAAATAAAGCATTTGGGAGTGTTTTTTGTTGTATTTTTTGGAGTAGTCTGTGAAGGATAGGGGTTAGCTGTTTCTTAAATATTTTGTAAAATTCTCCTGTGAAATTGTCCGATCCAGGGCTTTTGTGTGCCAGGAGTTTTTTTTTTTTTTAATTACTACTTTGATTTCATCAGTGGTTTTCTTCTGTATAGGCTTTCTGCTTCCTCTTTATTCAGTTTTGGAAGATCATTTTTCTGGAAATTTGTCCATTTCACACAGGTTTTCAAATTTCTTGGTGTATGGTTCTTTGTAGTAATTTCTTACAATCCTTTGTATTTTTGTGGTATCAGTTGTAATCTCTTATCTTTCACTCCTGATTTGATTTATTTGGGTCCACTCTCTCTTTTTCTTGATGAGTCTGCTTAAAGGCTTGTTGATTTTCTTACCCAGGAAGGTGTTCCTGGATTTATTGATCCTTTGGATTGTTCTTTTAGCCTCTATGCTGTTTAATTCTGCTCTGATCTTGGTTATTTCCTTCCTTCTACTGACTCTGGATTTTGTTGTTGTTCTTCCAGTTCTTGTAGATGTAGCATTAAGTTTTTTATTTGGAATGTTTCTATCTTTTTTAGGTAGGCCTGTATCATTATGAATTTGCCTTTTGGGACTGCCTTTGCTGTGTCCCTTCAATTTTGGACTGTTGTGTGTTTATTTTCAATTCTTTCAAGACAGTTTTTGATTTCTTCCTTGATCTCACTATTTACCCATTCATTGATTTAAAACATGCTATTCAATTTCCATGAATATGAGTGTTTTTGAGTTTTTTCCTTGAGGTTGGTTTCCAGTTTCAGGCCTTTGTGGTCCAAGAAAATGCTTGATGTGATTTCTGTTTTCTTGAATTTGTTGAGGCTTGTTTTGTGCCCTATCATGTGGTCTGTCTTTGAAAATGTTCTATGGGCAAAAGAGTGTGTATTTTGCTAATTTGGAATGAAAGGTTCAATAACTATGACATCTATTTGTACTAGTGCATGGTTCAGAGCCCTTATATCCATGTTGATATTTTGTTTGGAAGATCTATGCATTTTTAACAGTGTGGTTGTTAAAGTCTCTAAGTATAAGTTTGTTGTTGTCTATAGTTGTTTTGAAGTCCTCCAAGTTTTTCTTATATATTTGGGCACTGCTGTGTTTTGTGCATATATGTTTACAATATTTATGTAGTGTTGTTGGATTCTTCCCTTCAGTATTTTGAAGTGTCCTTCTGTGTCTCCTTTTATGGCCTTTGTTTTCAAGTGTAATTTTGTCTTGTATAAGTATTGCTACACCAGCTTTTTTTACCTTGCCCATTTGCTTAGAGTATTTTTTCCAACCTCTTACTTTCAGACTGTAGTTCTTTTTTTCTGAGGTGGGTCTCTTCTGGGCAGCATTTGTGCTCATCATGTTTCCCTATCCATTCACCTACCCTATGTCTTTTGATTTAACATTTAATCCATTTACATTTAAGTTTATTTATCATAGGTACTTACTCATTTTTCCCCTTTGTATCTGTGTTCCTCTCCCTCTCTTGCTCTTTTATTCCCTCTTCTTTCATCACTTCCTTTAGTGTATCTTGCAGTGCTCATTTAGTAGAGGTGTATACTTTGAGTCTACGTTTGTCTGGAAAACTCCTTATTTTGCTTTCCATTTTCATTGAGAGCCTTGCTGGGTAAAGTAATCTTGATTTGAGGCCTCTGCTTTTCATTACTTGGAACATTTCTTGCTATTCTCTTCTGGCTTGTGTTTCTATTGAAAAAACAGCTGGTAGCCTTATCAGAGCTCCCCTGTGTGTTACTTCTTGTTTCTCCGTTGCTGCTTTAAGATTCTCTGTTTTTAAAACTCGGCATTTTAATTATGATGTTTCTTGGAGTATGTGTCTTTGGAGTCATCTTAATTGGGACCCACTGTACTTCTCCAAATTGTGTGGCAATTCCCTTCTCCAGGTTTGGAAAGTTTTCTGTCGTTATTTTTTCAAACAAGGTTTCTGTCCCTTGATCCTTTTCTTATCCTTCTGCTATTCCTATGATTTGAATGTCATTGTGTTTTATGTTGTCTTGTAGTTGCCTTGTATCTTCATATTTCCTGAGTGTGTTTTTTTTTTTTTTTTCGTGCAGCAGCTCTACTTGGGCATTTCTTTCTAATTCAACTTCTAGATCACTAATTTGGTCCTCTGCTTCATCCAGCCTGCTTGTAATTCTTTGTAGTGTATTTTTTATTTCAGAAATTGTATTCATTTCTTCCTGATTCTCATTTATAGTTTCTATTTCCTTTTTCATACTATTGTAATTCTCAGTTCCTTGTAGTTGTCTGTGAGTTCCTTGATCATCCTTATAACCATCCTTTTGAATTCTACATCTGATAGTTTGCTTGCCACCATGTCATTTAGCCCTTGTACTGGGGAGGCTTCAATTCTTTTTGATTGCAGGGTCTTTCTTTTCTACCTATTTTAGGTGACTCTTTTTGCTTCTTCTGTGATTCCTGATGGTCTGCTTTGTCTGCTGTGTTCATAGAGTGAGCTTCTGTGGTAGGATTTTTGTGGTACTTGGTGGTACAGTCTCTGGTCTTTTTGTCTGGATGCTCTAGGGTTGCTATTTCTTATGTTTGTGTGAGCTCTCTTGTTGTACTTGGGTTTCATCTGTTGATGGCTCCTTTGTTGGTGGGTTCTCCCATCCAGTGGATTTACTGGTATTCACAACTTCCACCTTGTCTTGTGTGTGATCAGGGGCTGGGCAAAGGTGAAATGGAGTAAGACAGCAGGAGAGTATTCTACGGGATTTAAAGTACTAATACGTAGCCTTGGTTGCTGTGGCTCAGTGGATTGCATGCTGGCCTCCAAACCAAAGAGTCACAGGTTCGATTCCCAGTCAGGATACATGCCTGGATTGTGAGCCAGGTCCCCAGTAGGGGACACATGGGAGACAACCACACATTAATGTTTCTCTCCCTGTCTTTCTCCCTCCTTTCCCCTCTCTCTAAAAATAAGATAAAGAAAATCTTAAAAAAATAAAAATAAAGTAACTCGCAAGTAGAGAACAGACAGTAGGTCCTTTGGAGAAGTACAGCAATAATTGTGGCATTTCACTCAACCAGCCACTTTTTATAAAAGGCAAAAAGGGCACAGGAACAAGTATAAAGGACACAAGGACAAAAACAAGGGGGGTGGAAATGGGAGGGAGGTGGGGAGGGAAGTGGGAAAGGCTGGGAAGGTGGGCTGGGATGGGAATAAAAGGCAGAAAACTACTTGAACAACAATTAAAATAAAAAAAAAAGAAGTGAAGAAACACAAAAACAAAAAAAGGCATAGGACTCTTATTAGAAAGGAAAAGGAATGTGTGCTGACTTTAGAAAGCAGAGTGCTTATGCCAGGTTAGATGGTGATTTATAATGAGAGTAAGGGTAGAAACTTGGCATAGTGTGTGAAAGAATCAAGGTAACCACAACAGTAATAAAGCTCAGGAACATGGTGAAATGGATAAAGACCAGGGATGGGTGCTGTGTGGAATTTTTAATAACAATAAGATGATAAGTAACATATTCTGAATATAAACAATAAAATGTAAATACCAAGAGTATTGTGTTATTGAAATATGTGTGAAGCGAAAGAAGAAAAATTGGAATATAATGTGAAGGGACAATAAAGAAAACTGCTCAAACATTTAAATCATACAAACAATCCACACAAAAAATCTAAATGGAAAGAAGAGAAACTTAAAAAGTAAAAAATAAAAAAAATTCCAGAAATGAAATAGAATTCAAGTTCTGAAGGATAGAAATGTGAAATTTGTGTCAGCTGTTGTGTTAGCCTTCTGAATTCTTTCTGGATCTTTCTTTGGTCTTCTCAGAGCTCCAGGCCTTATTGTCTTATACTTGAGAAAAAAAATGCCTCCTTCTTACTTTAGGGTTTTGCTGCTTTTCCTGGATGCTGCATGCAGAGGGGGTACTGGGTTCCATGTTTTTCTTTCCCTGTGGTTCTATAAGGATGGGGGCATTGTCTGGGTTATAATATTCACAGATGTCAAGCTTCCAGCCCATTCCCTCAGAGCATTGTGTGGTCCACCTGCCCATTTCTCATAGGTGCAAGGCCAGCACCTATAGTACACCTTGTTGTGCAACCTTTGATTATTCCATGAGGTACACTGAGTGGGAATAAATCATACCCCTCCTTCTCCCTCTTTCTTGGCCTGGGCCTGAGTCCAGAGTCCTTTCAGGGCCGTTTAGTTCCTCTGTTGAATTAAATCTCTCTGGGCTCTGCTACCTCTCTGAGCCCCTGCTGTCTCTCTTTGATCAGTCTGTGAGATGCCCTGAGTGAAGCAAATGCCCCCCACCTTTTTTTGCTGGCCCTGCCACTGTGCACTAGAGGTACTTGCACAGTGGCTGGGAGCATTTTTTGGCTGAATTCCCTTTGTTTGGCAGGCCATTCCTAGCAAGCACCGGGCTTCCTCACAGACCAACTCTCTGAGCAGTCTAGATATTATCTGGGTCATGGCCAGTCATGGTCCATTTCTACTCCAATCAGCTGGTGTTACCTGGATCCCCAGTTTATCTGGTACTGTTTCAGCCAGCGACCACAGTCCCAGCAGGGGTACGCTGCCAGCTGTGTCTCTTACTGTGTCTTTACTGCCTCCAGGTTTCTCCTGGAGAGGGTCTGTAAACTAACTGCTGTGGGAGGGGAGGAAGCTGCTAAGTTACAATCCCTGACCTAGCTCTCGTCAAAGATGTGGCAGGCAGCTGCTGTCTCTGGCACAGAGCCCAGGAGCCCTTCCATGGGCCTGCCAAATTACCTTACTGTCCATTTTTAAACATCCTCTGCATCCTTTGGCTTCCAAACTTCATATCAGCTGGAATTCTATTGGCTGTTCTCTCTGTTCCTTGGAAGATCATCTAGGTGTCCCAGTTGGGTGCACAAAAGCAAATGGGTTCAGCTCCCACCTAACTCACTGCCATCTTTCCCCTCTCCCAATGCCTTGAACTATAATAATACCCTTCTCATAAGAACCTCAAGGTTTCACTCATTTTCCAAGAATTCAAATAAGTGTGAAATTGGGTCAATCTGAAAGGATTTAGAAAATATGGAACTTAATAGGAATATTTACTGGGACATAATTAATCCAAAACCAAAGGCATGAACTGCTTTTTTTAATATTTCTTTGTCATTTTGGCCCTACTGTTGCAGAACTGGACTTATATGGGAGGAAAGAATGATGTGACTTAATGAATGCTGTAGGGGCAAAATTTAATTCTCCATGTTAACATCTATACTAGGTATCTTCTATTTTTCTCTACATCCATGTGCTACCCTACTCTGTGTTCCAAGAGACTGATCTGCATAGAATATATAAGCAGGGCTTCCTTGTCCTCTGGTTTTATTTGTAATTTTTTCCTCTTCTTTTAAATATATTTTATTGATAATGCTATTACAGTTGTTCCATTTTATCCCTCTCCTTTATTCCCCTCCACCCTGTATCCCCCCTCCCACCAGCATTTCACCACCTTAGTTCATGTCCATGGGTTGTACATATAAGTTCTTTAGCTTCTCCACTTCCCATACTATTCTTAACCTCCCACTGTCTATTTTCTACCTACCATTTATACTTCTTATTATACCTGTACCTTTCTCCCTATTCTCCTCCATCTCCCTGCTGATAACCATCTGTATGACCTGCATTTCTATAAATCTGTTCCTGTTCTAGTTGTTTGCTTAGTTTTTTTTTTTTTTTAGGTTTGGTTGTTGATAGTTGTGAGTTTGTTGTCATTTTACTGTTCATAGCTTTGATCTTCTTTTTCTTAGATAAGTCCCTTTAACATTTCATATAGTAAGGGCTCAGTGATGATGAACTCCTTGAACTTGACCTTATCTGGGATGCACTTTATCTGCCCTTCCATTCTAAATGAAAGCTTTAATGGATAGAGCAGTCTTGGATGTAGGTCCTTGCCTTTCATGACTTGGAATACTTCTTTCCAGCCCCTTCTTGCCTGTAAGGTCTCTTTTGAGAAATCAGCTGAAAGTCTGATGGGAACTCCTTTGTAGGTAACTGTATCCTTTTCTCTTGCTGCTTTTAAGATTCTCTTCTTATTTTTAATCTTGACGAATGTAATTATGATGTGCCTTGGTGTGTTCCACCTTGGGTCCAACTTCATTGGGACTCTCTGAGCTTCCTGGATTTCCTGGAAATCTATTTCCTTTGCCAGATTAGGGAAACTCTCCTTCATTATATATTCAAATAAGTTTTCAATTTCTTGCTCTTCCTCTTCTCCTTATGGCACACCCATGATTTGGATGTTGGAACATTCAAAGTTGTCCTGGAGGTTCCTAAGCCTCTCCTCATTTCTTTGAATTCTTATTTCTTCATTCTGTTCTGGTTGAATGTTTATTTTTTCCCTCTGGTCCACACCAATGATTTGAGTCTCTGTTTCTTTCCCATCACTGTTGGTTCCCTGTACATTTTCCTTTATTTCACTTTGCATAGCCTTCACTTCTTCCTCTCTTTTCCAACCATACTCAACCATTTCTGTGTTCATCCTGATTACCAGTGTTTGAACTCTGCATTTCTTAGGCTGGCTATCTCTCCATCACTTAGTTATATTTTTTTCTGGAGTTTTGATCTGTTTTTTCATTTGGGCCATAATTTTTTTTTTTTGTCTCAGCGTGCCTGTTATGAAGTAATGGGCAAAGCCTTAGTTACTTACCATGGTGGGGCAGCCCTCTTTGCTGGGATGTGATGGTGTATGTCATAGGGGTCCAAGAGGGAACAATGCTGCTTGCTCAGCTCTCAGCTGACTTTCAGTCACTTCCTCTGCTACCCAAAAGCAAATTGGGCCCTTCTGGTGCTGATTCCTGGGTGTGTGGCTTTATGTATGTTCTAGGACCCATGGGTCTCTCCAACAAACTCTCCTGTGAGTGTGGGAGTTTCTCCTGCCACCTCAATTCCCACAGGATTTTCTAGTCACAGGTTTTGATTATCTATTTCCAGAGCTGGAACCCTGGGTTGCATGGTCTGTCTCGCTCCTCAGTTTTTCCTCCCGATTTATCCACATGCAAATGTGGGACTGCCTCCTCTCCAGCCAGCACCTTGTCCACCTTGGTCCTCCAGCCACCACATTGTTGGGAGTCCTCTCAGCCCTTCCTCCCCATCTCCACCCCTTCTTCCAGCCTGAATGAATATTTCTTCTTTAACTCCTTGTCTGTTGGACTTCCCTATAGTTCCATTATCTGGCAGTTCTGGTTAGTTTTGTTTTTTAATTTGCTGTTGTCCTCCTTTTGGCTGTGTGAGGAGGCAAAGTGTATCTACCTATGCCTCCATATTGGCTGCAAGTCCTGTCCTCTGGTTTTAGATTTACTTTGATTAATGGAGAGGCCTGGGAAAAGACTAGCAGGTGTAGGGATAATAAGGGTGGCATATTTACTATTTGGGCTTTTTCCTTGCAGAATCCATGGGGTGGCTGTGCTTTGACTAAAGTTCACAACTCCTATTTGGTTGCTCTCTCCATGCATTTTCTGCTCTCTCTAGTTTTCATCTTCTGTTCCTTTCCTCTGTCCTTTCAGACCTAGGGAAGTAACTAACTGCCTCATACCCACCCCCAAGTTACTAACCCCATAATCCTGCACTGTTTTTTCATGGTTTTCCTATGGTCTGAATACTGCTTTGTAAATAAACCCTTTTGTTAAAATCCACTCATATTATTTGAGTAGTGGATTCTAACAACACTCTGACCAATATAGTATCCTCTGATAATATCTGACACTCTGTCATTAGAGATTCATTATTTTGGTTTTTATTATATCATCAAAAGAACACTATTAGAAAGTTCAAATCCATTATCAATCACACACTACGTATCTGTATGAAACATAAGTGTTTTCTGATTTAATATCTTCCCATGCCTGGCATAATTCAAAGAAAACCTATAAAATAATTCATCAATACACTGTTGACAGGACATGCACTTTTATATTCCATGTTAAAGACAGTGTAGTATAGTGGTTAAAATTCACATCATCTGAATTTTAATCATGGTTTTGTTGCTTAATAGTTGTGTAATGTTGAACAATTTCTTTCCATCTTGATTCTTAATTTCATCATCTGGAAAATAAGAGCAATAACAATACCTACCCTGTGTTTTTTTTAAAAACTTTAAATGGCATTTATTTTCTGTTTTTATTGTTGTTCAAGTGCAGTTGTCTCCATTTCCCCACACCTCACCCATCCTTCCCTTCACCCACAGGGTTTTGTTATGAATAAAAATTTAGCCACTCAAAGTACCTAACATTGAACATAGTAACTTCAATAAATGCTTGCTATTATTAACATGTAGCATTTTTATTAATCTACAAAGTCATTAATTCAATAAATCTTGAGTTCTAATTATATGTCAGGCACAACCACAAATGGTCCTGCGTACATGTAACTTAAGGTATAGATCTAGAGAAAAAAATTCAGGGACATATAAATGTAAGTAATCATAAATCACAGTCACAAGTACATATAAAACTGGATAAACACTGTGTAGAAGTGCTTGGAAATACATAATTAAATCATTGCATTATTCTACCTCTGAAGGAACAGTAGGAGCCAAATACACAAAGTAGAAAGATCCAACATGGAAAAGCAAGTGCAAATATATGGAAGGTGGGAGTAGAAAGGATAGTGAATATGAATAACTGGAAAATCTCAACTGACTGCAGAGGAAAGCAAAATCCAAGTAGAACTGTAGTTAAGGGTTAGATAGTACAGGGTGTTGTATAAAATGCTAAAAAACATTGCCCTTCTCTTAATGGAAATTGGAAGTCACTGAAGGTCTTAAATGTGTATGTGAGTGTGTAGGGGACAAGTTCACTGTATTTTTTAAGTCATTTTAATTTTAACTAAGCTGGATGCAGACAGATCAATTAGGAGGATGTTGCAGGAGTTCAGGAAAGAGATGATGGTTGCTTGGACTAGAGTGTGGCAGTGAAAATTGAAAATAGTGGGTGAATTTAAAAGGTAAAATCAGCAGGACTTGATGATGGATTGTATATATAAAATGAACATTTCAAGGATGGCATCAAGTTTCCTGATTTGTAGACTTGGATAGACAGTTGTGCTATTCATTGAGTTAGGGCACACTGAAAAAGAACCAAGTTGGTGGTAGAGAGGTCATATATTCTATTTTGGGTATGTTCTATGTGAATTAATTTGGAAACATTCAAGAATATTTGTCATAGTTTTAAAAGTTGAATGGCTTTAGACATTTACTATCTACCCATATTTTGTATGGGGATAAACAAGATGATCTTTATGGGTTTCTTCGATTTCTTAGGTTCTGAATTCTCAGCCAGACTTCGTTACCAATCAACTATATGGTCTTTGGTAAGACATTAACCTTTCTTGAAACTTAGCTTTCTCAACTGCAAAATAAAGAGGTTGAATAATGTGATCTACAAAAATAAGGTACCTGAATTCTCTGAAGTACTTTGATTTTATAAAAGTTGATGAGCAAGTCAAGGACAGGAGCCAATTTTCATGCTTTTAGATTCCAATCCTATAATTCTACTTCCTCCTATTTCTTAAATAAATAATACAATGTTAACTGCTACTTTAAATTAGGAACAGAGTGACAACTAGAATATGCTAAATGGATGTTAAAATCAATTAGTTGACTAGTAAAAATCAAGTACATGGGTATTGTGCATCAAATTTTTGAAGACTAAAGTTTTCTGCCTTTTTGTTATTTTTCTTTAACAACCAATCTATTCAATTTTACTTATTTTATTTCAAATTGCTTACATCTATTATTATTGCTGTTAATGTATCTATAGTTTTATTTCATTACTCTAAATAACTTGAGGAAACTAATAATGAAAGACATCTCAGAGCAATACAGTTGCTAAAATGAAAGTAAATACATGTATTAAATATGGAGGAAAGGGTAGCAAAAATATTCTCAAAATGTCCCCTAAGTGAATATAATTACTGAGTGAACATGAGGCTTCAGTGAACTTCTTGGCAAACAAAACAGAGAGATACATGAGTATTTATATAATATTCATAGTCTGAAATAGGTCTGCACTCAGGAGCAAATTTTCTCCTCTGGGCTACATTCTAAAGGAATTATAATAAGTCATCATTTAATAACATTGATACATTATGCAACTTGGAGTAAAATGATGTATAATGAAACCAATTTCACTATTGACTAATTGATATAAACAAGAGTTAAGTTTCTACTGCAACAATGTTAAAATGAAACAACGTAATTCAAGGACCTGCTGTAATTACACAGAAATAGACTGGGAACATTGAAAAATAACATAGTATTTTTCTGTCTTTCTAGTAAATAAGACTACCAAGCTCTAGAAAACAGTGGGATGTAGCAGGTGATAATGACCATTATTGGTACCCACAGGTCACCTGTATTAGGTGTTTCATGTTTGTTATATTTTATGTTCACCAATTTCTTATGAATTGGTAATTAAATAGCAGAACACGGGATCTGTAGAGATTAAACATCCATAGCCTGTGTTATAGGTATTTGCAATCTTTAATGTGTTATGCATCAAGTTTAAGAATGTTGGTTCAAGACACTTCTCCAAGGAAGACATACAGAAGGCCCAGAGACATATGAAAGGGTGCTCAACAACACTAGCCATCAGAGATGCAAATTAAAACCACAATGAGATACCACTTCACACCCTTGAGAATGGCCATCATGAACAAATCAACAAACAATAAGTACTGGCGGGATTGTGGAGAAAAGGGAACCCTAATGCACTGTTGGTGGGAATGCAGACTGGTGCAGCCTCTGTGGAAAATAATACGGAATTTTCTCAAGAAACTAAAAATGGCCGGCCAAGATGGAGGCGTAGGTGGGAACACTGTACCTCCTCTCACAACCAGGATTAAGGACAACAAATATTTACAAACAATAACACAACCAGAACACAGAAAGTTGAACTACGGAAGTCTGACAACCATTCAACCAGACCGGTAAGAGGGGGAGAGTCCGCAGCTGGTGGGGAGGGAACGTGGCAGGAAAACACAGTGGCTGCCAGACCTGGCAGCACCAGGGAGCATAGGTGGTGTGGAGCTTGCAGACCCCAGACGCGGGGAGGAGATGAGCAGAGCACACAGGGCACTCAGGGCAGTTGGCTGACCATGGACACACATTCGCGCACAGATAAACTAGGCAAGAGCGAGCATTGAGACGGATCACACAGCCCAGGGCCCCAGCAATGGGAAATAAAGCCTAAAACGCCGATTGAAATGGTGCCGGGAGAGGCTCCCAGCCTCACAGAAGAGGTCATTGGGGAGACTTGCAGGATCCAGGAACGTGCATAGGCCCACCCACCTGGGAACCAGCACCAGGGGGCCCAGTTTGCATGTGGGAGGCAGCAGAGAGGACACAAATCTGAGAGAGTGTGGAACAGGCACCATTGTTCCTGTTCTGACCCCGCCCCCACAGACAGCGTCACAATCCTATGACTGGGTTGACCCACCCTGGTGAACACCTAAGGCTCC
>PVKM010043330.1:0-12545 GCA_004027735.1 Carollia perspicillata
AGCCCAATTCTCCAGCCAGACCAGTGACTATCAGGGTCAGTGCCTGTCACTGCAAGACTCAGCTCTCCCAAGCTGGAGACCACAAACTCTGTGAGTGATCATAGCCGGCCCCTCTGCATCTTGCCTTCGTCCTTATTCCCCTCTCTACTACCAGGCCTCTCCTGGTGCTGCTCAGACTCTGCTCTGTTGGAGAGGGAGGCAGCAGTTGACCCGGTTCTCTCCCAAGGACTGTAGCAGGCCCTCCACTTTCATGGGGTCTGTGGTAGACCCAGCGCCACCTCCGGGTGCTGGGCCTGGGGCTACAGCCGCACCCCAGTCCCTGCACTGATCCCCAGGACCTTACTTTCCTAAAATATCCTTTTTACCATCTGGTTTCTGGTTTTTCAGTGTCCGCTACAATTTTTGGACACTTATTTTCAAATACACTGGGGTATTGTTGTGTGTCTGCTCTGCTCCTCCATGGATTAGCCAGGTTTTCCTCCTGTGTGTAGGGGGAAGTGAAATCCACTCCCTCCTACTCCATCGCCATCTTCCCTCTTCCCCAAAAGTCTGCTTCTTATATTGTGGTTCATTCTTGGTTTTGTGCATTTTATGAATTTGGACAAATGTAAAATGACATGTGTTCATCATTATAGTATCATACACAGTACTTTCACTTCCCTGAACATTTTCTGTGTTGCACGCAGTCATCCGTCCCTCACCCAAACCCTGGAAACCACTGATCTTTTCACAGTCTCCATAGTTTTGCCTTTTCCAAATGTCATGTAATTGGAATCATGCAGTATGTAGCCTTTTCAGATTGGCTTCTTTTGCTTAATAATATACATTTAGAGTTCCTCCACATCTTTTCATGACTTGATAGCTCATTTCATGTTAGCACTGAATAATATTTCATTGTGTGGATATACCACAGTTTATCCATTCACCTCCTGAAGAACATATTGGTTGCTTCCAAGTTTTGGCAATTATGAATAAAGCTGCTATGAACATCCATGTGCAGGTTTTGGTGTGGACATAAGAATTCAGTTCATTGGGTAAATATGAAGAAGTGTGATTACTGGATTTAGAATAAGAGTATGTTTAGTTTTGTAAGAAACTGCCAAGCTATCTTCCAAAGTGGCTGTGTCATTTTGCATTCCCAATAGCAATGAATGAGAGTTCCTGTTGATTTACATCTTGTCTAGCATTTGGCTTTGTCAGTGTTTTTGATTTGGGCCATTCTAATGGATATATAGTGGTATCTCATTGTCTAATTTGCATTTCTCTGAGAACATATGGTGCGGAGAATCTTTTCATATGCTTATTTGCCATCTGTGTGTCTTCTTTAGTGAGGTGTCTATTAAAGTCTTTTGTCCATTTTCTAATGGTGTTCTTATTGTTGAGTTTTAAGAGTTCTTTGTATTTTGTATTGTATTGTACTTTATATTTTGAGTAGTAGTCCTGAATCAGATGTGTCCTTTGTGAATATTTTTTCCCACTCTGTGGCTTGTTTTCTTATCTTCTGTATATTGTTTTTCACAGAGCTATTCAGCCTAACTTTTATACAAAGAACAGCTTACCTTTTTTTTTAACTTCTGTTTATTCGATTTAATTAATGTTTAATTAAATCTGGCAATTATAATAACAAGTAACATTTGAATAAACAGATTTGGAAATAAATTGAATTTATACTTAGTATGCACACAGACTAATGGTGGAAGCAGAGTAGTTGCATACACTAAAACATAGCTTGTTATCCCTGACAATTCATCATGCTTTGGGTATTGGCAGTACATTTTACAGATAGAATGAAGTCTTTGATTAATTTTTGAGTAATTTAAATAGAGTTTTTTTTTTAAGAGAGATGCTATTTTACCTGGGAAACTTTGTAAGAGCAGAAGGGTGCATGATTAAAACAGAGTCACAGCAAGTGAATTTGGATAATCCTGAATTGTATATTCAACCAGTTGTTTTGATCTGAAAAATTACCCTTTTACATTGTTGGGATGTTTGCATCTGCCAAATCATGTGGATACCTAAGTGCCAAAAGATGCTAAAGACATTCAGTCCCCTCAATTAGATTTTAAAAAAACTAGGCTGAAATTGAGGACAAGGGAGAAGAGTACCACAATTAGGTACTATGGGGGAAATCATTATAAAATCAAATTGTGCCATGTAGAGCTTTCTGAGTTTGAGGAAGTACCCGTGGGACTAACACATATGGTGGAGGAGTGGAAGGGGAATGGTATAGGTGAGGCTTCAGATTTCCTACACCAGCTTAACCAGACCAACTATGATTTTATCCTTTTTTTTGGGGGGGGGCGGGGGACTCTGCTTAGAAATTCATTGAAGAAAATTTATGGCTTAAAGTTTTAAAATCTTGCTGTATGAGAAAAATGTTGAATATGGTATCTAGTATTCATAATGCAAAGGTATGAAGATAATTTCTCATGCCTCAGATATTAATTTCTAATGTATAGAGAAGCATAATGGCCAAAGTGACCTTAAAGATTTCAGACATGGAGTTGTTGTTATGTTCTAAGTTTTGCTGAAGCACACACACACGAACAGTGGAATTCCTGACTAGAACACTATACTAGATGAATGAACTTTATCTAAAAACTTATCTGATAAGGGGTTAAGAGTTTTGAAATGCTGTACATCACAATCTCAATCCATAGATCTAAGGATAAACATGAGAAAAAGCAAGTGGGTCATGATATTTTTGGTAGAGCACCATGGAATTCTTGAACATATAGATGGCTGTTTTGGATAATGCTGTCATAATACCAACAAAAAATAGAAGAAAAGCAAGGGGGAGTACTGATGGCATATTTCAACTATACCCATCCAAGAGGTTCTTGACTTACCTTGCATGTAATTTCAACTGTCAAATAGAGGACTTAATGTGCTCTGGGATAAGAAAGGCATGGCCATAAGACACAGAATTTGTATCTCTAAAATAGGGAAGTATTGGACAAAAGAGCAATATGAATTTATTTCTAGAACTTACCTCATGATTTCCAGTAATATCATTTTTTTGAAGAGGGTGGAGCTTTCTCTTTGTGGTGGTTTACCCATTTTGGATTATCTTTTCCTCATGCGTTTCAATCAGTAATAGGTACTTGAACCACATTTTTCTTAGAGAAGGACCTCTTTATCAGTATTCCTTTGCTCAGCATACTCAAACTCGTCCCCATACACCAGTTACCTTAGAATGAGCTAGGACCAGGATAGGGCTATGGGAAGTGCTATAATTTTCACAGTTGATTTTTCTGTACCACTTCTGGAAGATTAAGTCAGAGGGCCAGACTTTGGTGGATGGGAAGTTAAATTGTTCAAAGGAAAAGCACCGAAGCAGTGGTTGCATGGCCTTTCTTGAATCTGAACAGAAGGAATTCTTAAAGCTTCACCCTGTTAGATAATAGAGTCCACACACATATCTGAGACCAATATGCAGGCCAAGAATAATAGTGGATGTTTGAATTTAATGTTCTGTCCTTTAGCATAGTAGTGACAGACAATGGGACTTACTCAGGTTCAGAGATCCTCAGCTTGGCTACATTGTACTAAAATTAAAAGAAGTAATGGTAACTGTGAAAGACAGGATCTATCATAGTGTTTATAAAAGCAAAGAAAAAGGTAGCTGAGCACAAAAGCCCACCACAGGCTATGATTTCAAAAAGTTCAATGGAAAGTCAGGTATGAATCCATGGCTCAAGACTCTAGAAAGGAAGATAGCTCTAGAAAGGTGGGGCACTCTAAAAAATGAAACTGATCTTTCCTGAATTATTCCAGTAAGCAAGTTAAAGGAGGAACATTAAAAAAATATGGCTGTGTTCAACAATTGGTGCTGAAACGATTGGATATTCATCTGCAAAAGAATGAAGTTGGACCTTTATCTTGCACTATATAAAAAAATTAATTGAGTGGATCTAAAACCTAAATATAAGACCTAAAGTTATACAGTCCTTAGAAGAAAAGATAAGGGAGAAACTTTATGACTTTTGGCTTGGTAATGATTTTTTTGGATATTACACAAAAACACAGAAAACAAAGTAAACATATGTAAATTGGACTATATCAAATTAAAGGAAACAAGAACTCTGTGCCTCAAAGGACACAATGAATAGAATGAAAGTCAACCTAAGGAATGGGAGAAAATATTTGCAAATTATATCTTTAATAAGGTTAATATCTAGAACATATAAAATACCTCCTACAACTCAACAACAAAAAACAAGTAACCTATTTTAAAAATTGGCAAAGGATTTAAATAGACATTTCTCCAAAGAAGATATACAAATGGCTAACAAGTATATGAAAAGATGTTTAACAGCACTAAGGATTAGATAAATGAAAATCATAACCACCATGAGATATCACTTTGCTCCCATCAGGAAGGCTACTATTTTTTAAAAAGTACAGTACAAGTGCTGGTGAAGATGTGGAGAAATTGGAAAACTTGTACTCTGTTGGTTGGAATGTAAAATGGTGTAGCCACTATCAAAATGAGTAGGGAAGTTCTTTAAAAAATTAATAATAGAACTACCATATGATCCAGCAATTCTACTTTTGTGTTTATACCCCAAATAATTGAAAGCAGGGTCTCAAAGAGATTCTAATACATCCACGTTGGTAGCAGAATTGTTTACAATAGCTAAAATGTGGAAATAACCCAAATGTCCATTGACACATAAATGGTTAAACAAAAATATAGTATATACATACAATGGAATATTATTCAACATTTTAAAGGACGGAAATTCTGACACGTGGTACAAGATGGGTGAACCTTGAAGACATTATGATAAATAAGGTGTTAAAAAAGACAAATACTGCATAGTTCCACTTTTATGAGATATCTAAACTAGTGAAATGTGTAGATAGAAAACAGAATGGTAGTTTCTAGCATCTGGGAGAATGAGAAAGGGTAGAGTTGTTTAACAGGAAGAGTTTATGTTTTACAACATGAACAAGTCCTGGGGGTCTGTTTCACAACAATGGAATATACTTTACTGCACTGAACACCTAAAAATGGCTAAGATGGTAAATTTTATACTAGGTGTATTTTACTGCAATTAAATATTTAAAATATTTAACTGTGGCTATGAAATAAACTTCTGAAGAGCTTGGACTTAAGAAAACCATTATAAAAGATAAAGGTATCTAACCAAGTTGCATACCAAGTGTCAATGACAAATTAAGAAAATACTGTCAGTAAAATTAAAGCTAAGATTGAGCTGTGAGTGTCAAAAGAAAGCAATGATGTGCTGTCCTCAGTGCTTAATGGGAGAATGCAAGGGATGAGCATGTGGCAAATGATGAGATAAAGCAAATGGCAAATGACAAGAGATGATGCCAAGAAGGCTGATTTACTCAAATTTTATTTTACTTCTCTCCTTTCTCAAGAAAAATGGCTTTCCACAAATTCAACAATGATTGACACTGGCCTCTTTGTTCTTCAGGTCATTATAGACATGTGGACAGCTACACCATGAGTTGTGATTGCTTTCTGCTTTGTTGCCTTAATTCTTGGCCTGCCACTAACAGCACCATTCCATGGGTAAATAGAAGGCAGTAGGAAATCTGAACATCACCATCCCTACAACCAACCCTAGTGACATTTACTGCTAATTATCTGCTGTATGTTTAGCTGGTAATGTTCCTAAATTGCTTCTGCTACATTGACATTTAATAATTAAAAACAGGGACCTTAACTCAGAAAGAGCTGGATTCCAGGTCTTCATCACCTACTGTGTATTCAACTTGGACAGTTTCTAAACTCCTCCAAGCCTTAATTTCCTAATCTGTCAATATATTCTCTACTTCCCAGAGTTTCTGTGAAAATTAGGGAGAATATTTTTAAAAACCCTAGATTAGTGTCTGACTCATCATAAGACCTCAGGAATCCATAATTCCTGAGGAATTATTCCTCAGCCCATGGAATGGGCTGATTATTCCATCACCCATGGAATGGTGCTGTTAGTAGCAGGCCAAGAATTAAGGCAACAAAGCAGAAAGCAATCACTACTCATGGTGTAGCTGTCCACATGTCTATAATGACCTGAAGAACAAAGAGGCCAGTGTCAATCATTGTTGAATTATTCCTCAGGAATCCATAATAAGTACTTAGAGATACTTACCTCAGGAATCCATAATTCTTGAGGTAAGTATCTCTGGGTACTTATTCCTTAAGAGATGATATTTTGTTCACATATCTGCTGTTTGGCTTCATTGTAGGCCCAATGACTAATAGGAAATTATGTCTCATGAGTCCTAGCCTGAGTATCTGAAGCTTAGAAGTTGCCTCTGAAGCAGTTTTTTCTTACTTTTTACTTTAATTTATTGAATTTATTTAACTTATTTATTGAACATTGGTTAATAAAACCATATAGGTTTCACGTGTACAATTCTATAATGCATCATCTGTGTATTGTATTGTGTGCTCTATGAAGGTTTTTTTACTTAATCCCTTTACCTTTTTCACACAGCCTCCCAACTCCCCACCTCCAACAGCAGTCATTCTGTTCTCTGTATCTATGAGTCTGTTTTTATTTTGTTACTTTATTGTATTCATTACATTCCAAATATAGGAAACATCAAATGGTATTTGTCTTTCTCTGACTTTCTTATTTCACTGAGCATCCATTCTTCAGGTCCATACATGCTGTCACAAAGGGTAAGATTTTCTGCTTTTTTATGGCCAAGTAGTATTCCATTATGTAAATGTACAAGCTTTTTTATCCACTTATCTACTGATGGACAGTTGGGCTACGAAGCAATTTTTTAATTGTTGTTCAAGTATAGTTGTCTCCATTTTCACCCCACCTTGCCCCCTCCACCTCACCCATCCCCACCTCCCACCCTGAAACCAACCCCTTTGGCTTTGTCTATGTGTCTTTTATATATGTTCCTTGATGGCCCTTTCCCTATTTTTCAATCATTCATTTTATTTCCATCTAAACTCAAAAGTGTGCCAGCTTAGTTAAACAATACAGCAAAAATTGACAAATGCACAAACACTTTTGGAAATACATTATTTGAAGACTCAATTTAGTTTAGAAAATTATTTATGACACTCTTTATATCTGTCTACATTTTTTGACATATTATATGGACTGTCTATCTGTGTACTCCACAGGTGCATTCCACTTTAAGAAAACCTAAAAAAGAAAAAAAAATCTGAACTTACAGAATATAATTAGTGTACCTTGCTTCAGGGATGTGTGTGTGAGTGTGTAGGGGGTAGGTATAAGATTATCCTATGGGGCTTTGTCAAACTACATACGTTACCACATTTGTCCTCTCCATTTTTACTCTTTAAAATTTCTGGCAGTAAGGCATACAGATCCTTGAGGAGAGGCATGAGTAGCTTAAAATTCAAAAAATCACTGGTAATTCTGAATCATGCCTAATATATTTGCTTTACCAGAGTTTTGGTTTAGAAAATTACTTGTCAACAATGCCACAGAGAAAGTGTGTATTGTATCTCCATTTATTGGAAAACCCCGGCTAAATTTACAGTAACTCAGATCACATGCTGGAAACATATCTATTGCCTAATGTAAAATGTGTGGAAGTGATTGTCAATACAAGCTCTCCAAAGCAGTCTCCCTTTCAGTCAGCAGCATTTATTTACTTCTGTCAGAGAAGAGTTAGATGCTAGAAAGAAAGGAAGTCACGAGGGAAGGAGATTTCTAGAAAAGGCCTTTGTGTACATACATTAGTTCTCTACATTCTCCATTTTCCATTCATAAAGCATAGAAGGGCCAGAGACTTTTCTTCAGCTGGCAACTCTGATGTTTACAGTGGGGATAGAGACAAGAAATTAGTGGCACTTTATAGACTGAAGGAAGGGAAGGGGGTGAAAGAAAGGATAAAGGCTACTCTTTGAGTACTTGATACTATGCCATCTGATGATATGACTCTGCAGCATTGACTATGTTTTTCAAAAAGCAACATTGTAAACACAGACTGTTTGAATCTAATTAGGTACCCTCTGGCAAACATGAATATGGGCTTTAATCAACATCTGTAACAGTTCAATACACTCCCAACTAAATTTAACAAAGCAACAGAAAAGGGGTTCATTTTCATAAATGCTATTGAGATAACTTGATGTTACCATGGGGAAAATGAAAAAACCTACATCTCATGTGATAATATATCATAATTAATAAAAAAAAATGTTAAATATTTAGAAAAATATCAGGGAATAAAGGGAGAAAATAGAGCACTTATTCAGTTATGAAGGGAGATAATATTTGATTAAAGTAGAAAATAAGTTACAAAGGAAAAGATAGGCAGTGTTATTGCACAAAATGTCAATACAACTAAAACACAATAAAACCAAGACAGAAATGACAAAATAGACAATTATATTTAATACATATAATGGCATTTCCAAAATATATTGAGTTAAAAATTTTTGCATTAAAGGCTTCTGGTCCAGATGGAGGCATAGGTAGATATGCTTCAATTCCTCATGCAGCCAAAAGAAGGATAACAACCAATTTAACCCTCCCCAGAACTGCCAGAAAATAGAACTGTATGGAAGTCCGACAACCAAGAGTTAAAGAAGAAACATTAATTCATACTGGTAGGAGGGGTGAAGACAGG
The DNA here is from genome assembly GCA_004027735.1 of Carollia perspicillata. NCBI lineage: Eukaryota > Metazoa > Chordata > Mammalia > Chiroptera > Phyllostomidae > Carollia > Carollia perspicillata. Next base: position 8,602 of record PVKM010043330.1, read on the forward strand.
CAGCTGGGGCAGACAGGATGCATGGCAAGGTGGCAGCTGGCAGACCAGGTTGTCTCACATTCAGATAAACCAGGGGGAGCAACTGGGGAGTGAGACAGACCATGCAACACAGGGTTCCAGCATGGGAAAATAAAGCTTCAAAGCCTCTGGCTGTAAAAACATGTAGGAATTGTGGCAGTGGGAGAAACTCCCTGTCTCATAGAAGAGTCCATTGGAGGGGTCCATGTAATCCTAGAATGTACACAAAATCACCCATCTTGGAATCAGCACCAGAATGGTGCAGTTTGCTTGTGGGCAGTGGGCAAAGTGGTTAAAAGTTGGGTGAGAACCAAGCAAGTGGCATTGTTCCTTCTCTGAACCCTCCACCACATTCAGCACCACAATGCCTCAAAATGGGTTTCCCTACCCTCATGAATACCTAAGGCTCCACCTCTTACAATATAACAGGAGCACTGAGACAAAGAAATGTGGCTAAAATGAAACAACGAATCAAAACTCCAGAAAAAGAACTAAGCAATAAAGAGATAGCCAACCTATCAGGTGCAGATTTCAAAACACTGGTAATCAGGGTGATCACAGAAATGGTTGAGTATAGTTGTAAAATAGGGGAAAAAGTGAAGACTGTGCAAAGTGAAATAAAGGAAAATGTACAGGGAACCAACAGTTAAGGGAAAGAAACTGGGACTCAAATCAACAATTTTGAACAGAAGGAAGAAATAAACATTCAACTGGAACAGAATGAAGAAACAAGAATTCAGAAAAACGAGGAGAAGCCTAGGAATCTTTGGGAAAACTTTAAACATTCCAACATCTGAATCATAGGGGAGCCAGAAGGAAAAGAGGAACAGCAAGAAATTGAAAACTTATTTGAACAAACAATGAAGGAAAACTTCTCCAATCTGGTGCGGAAAATAGATATGCAAGTCCAGGAAGCTCAGAGAGTCCCAAAGGAGTTGGACTCAAGGAGGAACACATCAAGACACATCACAATTATATTAACCAAGATTACAGATAGGAGAGCAAAGCTCTGCTTCTTTGAAGCAAGAGAAAAGGAGACAGTAACCTACAAAGGAGTTCCCAGAAGACTGTCAGCTTATTTCTCAAAAGAAACCTTACAGGTAAGAAGGGTCTAGAAAGAAGTACTCCAAGTCATGAAAGGCAAGGACCTACATCCAAGATTACTCTATTCAGCAAAGCTATCATTTAGAATGGAAGGGCAGATAAAGTGCTTCCCACATAATGTCAAGTTAAAGAAGATCATCATCACCAAACCCGTATTGTAGATAATGTTAAAGGGACTTATCTAAGAAAATGAAGGTATAAACTATGAACAGTAGAATGACAACAAACTCACAACTATCAACAACTGAGGCTAAAAAAAGGCATAAATGGACTAAGCAAACAATGAGAAAAGGAATAGAATCACAGAAATGGAGATCACATGGACAGTTATCAGCAGGGAGGGGAAGAGGGGAGAATGGGGAAAAAGGTACAGGGAATAAGAAGCATAATCAGTAGGTACAAAATAGATAGGGGGAGGTTAAGAATAGAATAGGAAATGGAGAAGCCGAAGAACTTACATGTATGACCCATGGACCTGAACTAAGTGGGGGAATGCTGGAGGGAGGGGGGTTCGGAGTGGAGGAGGGTAAAGAGGAGAAAAATTGGGACAACTGTAATAGCATAATCAATAAATTATACTTAAAATAAAAAATGAATTAAGTTCACTTTAGACAATGGTAAAAAATATGAAGAATCATTATACAAGATGAAACACCATTAGTAAATTAACATAGGAAACAATGTGCAGCCTTGCCAACAGTAAAGGAAGTGCAAATTAAAACAATGAAATGCTGTTTTATGCCTCTAAAATTAGCAACACTAATGGAACATTATTAAAACTAGTGATGGGACTCTTGGGGAAATTGAAATATTTATACATTTCTAAGAGCATTGTATGTTACCTCAGTAGATTTGATGAACAATCTGGCAGTTTTTAGCAAGTCATAAAACTGTTCTTACCTTCTTACTGAATAATCTCACTCCAGGGTATTTGTTTTAAGGATATAATTCAGAAGGAAAGTATTACATGTTTTTTCCTTATCATAGAAAACTGGATATATACCAAACAGCCATTAATAAAAAGGTGGTTATAAAATTGTAATATTTTAATAGTATTGCTTGCAACCAATGAAAATGATAAATATGAATATTATTGAGATACATGTAGCAGTATATACTAAATATAAAATTAGAAATTAAAAAATAAATTAAAAAAAATTGTAAGAGCCCATGCTAGAAGATCTGAAAGAGCTAGAGTGATGCATTTATGTGACCTATTAAAATTGACCCACTATGATTCCACCATCATGATGGAGCCTCAGGTTGAGGAGGAATTCCTGGGAATTGAATAAAATTTGAACATGTTAGGAACAATATAGAGGACAGGAAAAGAAGGTTCAACAAAAGTTGGGGAGGGAAACAAATATAAGAAAGAAAGCAGCCATATTTAATGCTACATGAAAACAACAGAAGAGTGGCCCTGTAAAGTTAGAAAGTCTATCTGAATTGTGCCACTTGCGAAAAGTTGAGTCAAACTAAATTCATATTAAAATGAGCAACAGGAATGTGTCAAAGTAAAATCTCATGTAAAGTTACTATAGGAAAAGAGAATGAGAAAAATAATATTATCATATTATGAAAACACATTAAAGAGACATATTTTATAAACAGATAGAATTGTTACATATTTAAAAAAACTGGATTTTTGGAGAGGTGATGTGTGTGGAAAGCCAGGTGACTTGGTGCTGCAGTGGGGGTGCCACAGAAAGACTTTTCTTTTTTTCTCTTTTATTTGTTGTTGTTTGAATACAGTTGTCTCCATTTTCACACCACCACTTCCCCCTGCCCCACCCACCCCCACCTCCCAGTCTCCATCCTTCTCTCCTTTGGCATGGGTCCTTTATACATGTTCTTTGCTGACCCTTTCCCTTCTTTCCCCCATTATATCCCTCCACCCACCCTTCTGGTTACTGTCAGTTTGTTCTCTATTTCACTGTCTCTGGTTTTATTTTGTTTGCTTGTTTGTTTTGTTGCTTATGTTCCACTTACAGATGAAATAATATGGTATTTGTCTTTCACTACCTGGATTACTTCACTTAGCATAATGCTCTCCAGTTCCATCCATGCTTTCACAAAGGGTAGGAGCTCCTTCCTTCTGCTGTGTAGCATTCCATTGTGTAAATGTCCCACAGTTTTTTGATGTACTCATTTACTGATGGGCACCTAGACTGCTTGCAGCACTTGGCTATTGTAAATTGTGCTGCTATGAACATAGGGGTGCATAGGTTCTTTTGAATTAGTGTTTCAGGATTCTTAGGGTATAATTCCAGCAGTGGAATCATTGGGTCACAGGGAAGTTCCATTTTTAGTTTTTGAGGAAATTCCATACTGTTTTCCACAGTGGCTGCACCAGTCTGCATTCCCAACAGTGTAGCAGGGTTTCCTTTTCTTCTCAACCTCACCAGCACTTATTGTTTGTTGCTTTGTTTATGATGTCCATTCTGGCCTGTGTGAACTGGTATCTCAATGTGGTTTTAATTTGCATCTCTCTGGTAGCTGATGATGCTGAGCATCCTTTTGTATATCTGGATCCTCTGTATGTCCTGTTTTGAGAAATGTTTGTTAAGGTCCTTTGCCTATTTTGTAATTGGATTGTTTGTCACTGAGAGACTTTTTTTTTTTAATTGTTTTTCAGTACAGTTTTCTGTCTTTTATTCCCATCCCAGACCTTCCCCCAGTGCTCCCCACCTCCCTTCCCTTTCCACCCCCCTTAGTTTTTGTCCATGTGTCCTTTATACTTGTTCCTATAATCCCCTCCCTTTTTCCCTGAAATTCCCTCCCCTCCCCCCTCTGGAGACTGTCATCCCCTTTTCTATTTCAAT
>PVKM010043331.1:0-12549 GCA_004027735.1 Carollia perspicillata
TTTTGCAGACAGTGAAATATAAGAGCTAGAACTCTGCATATATAAGCGTGATTATATTTGAAATTTCCTAGAACTGTATTCAAGATTGATATTCAAGGCTTCACATGTGTGAGTAGATTTTTTTCCCCTTAGTATTTAGTACAGACTGCTTAGCGGTACTGAGAATACAAAAAATAGAAATGTAAAAAGAAGAAAATGAAGGTCATTTACCCAGAAAGGAAAAACCGTAAAGATTTCAGTGTACATCTTTGCAATTATATCTAGCTATATAGGTTTTCCTTTTGTTTCGAAAATGGGTCATATTGTAAAATTGTTTTATAATTTGCTTTTTTCACTTAATGTCATTTTGAATGTGCGCATAGCATTGTAAGCACTTGGGTATATTGTTATTTATTTAATTGCCATTTGGATGCTTAGATCATTCCTCAGCTTTGACTGTTGCAAGTGATGCTATAATGTACTTATAGTTTTGCAGCTTAAAGAAAATTTAGAAATTATATGAAACTACAGTCCAGAGTAGTCAAGGGAATTGATCAAAATGACCTATTTGAAAGTCTGGCTAACAGTTTAGACTATTACCAGTCTGGGCCTCTTTCTTCTACACCAGTGGCTCTCAGTCCCTACGGAAGATTCTTAAATTGCCCACAGAGATTTTTAAAAATATCATGCCTAGGCCTCACCACAGACATTCTGGTTGAGCTGATCTGGGGTGAGGGCGGGCATCCGTGTTTTCAAAAGCCCCTCTGGGGGTTCCGGTGTGCAGCAGGGTTAGGATCCCTGCTCTACACCACGGGCCTTCTGGGATCGTGACCACACCGAGAGGTGTCCTGGGATCCTATCAGCATTCGCTTCTGCAAGTTAAAGCGGGAACTCGAACATCCCACGATTATTTTTTTCTTGCACGAACAGCACCCACGTATGATACTCTGGTGACTTCTTAGTCAATTTTCATGGGGTATTTTATCATGAAAGTTGAAAGAGAACTGTAACTTCTCAGGTTTGAGAGCTCTGAATGCTTGCTTTAGATCTGGGACAAGGAAAGGCCTGGAGGGCAAATGAGGAGCTACAGCTTGAGGGAAATCTGTGTTTTGGGCTCTTCAGCCCCCTGTTCTCACAACTACATGGCTCTTTAGCATGAGCCCTCAGCTCCCAGCCCTGAGCCCTCACCTGCTTGGTGGCAGCCAGCCTCCCCAGGCATCTCCAAGAACCCTGGGGTTGTGTTTCTAAAAATACTGGTAGGTGTCTAAACAGCTCACTGCCACAATAAGCTGGCCTGAGCCTCAGGCCCCACCTGTCCCACGGAGATGCCAATCAGACTAGAACTTGGCCATCCCTGTCATTTCCCCTTTCTGGCTCCAGTGGAGCTGGAAATTGTACCCTGAGGCTGGGAGCGAGTTCTTTACCCACCACTCCTTCAGGTCAGAGGCTGAGAGTTAGAAAAAACCTGCTTGCTGTGCCTTCGCTTTATTTGCGGAAGCATCTGGAAGCAAAGTTAACTGGGCTGCAAATCTCTGGCATTTAGTTTGATTCAGTTTTCAGTTCATACCCACAGGTTCCATCCAAGGGCTGGGGTTGGGAAGAGTTTAGGGGCCATGCCAAACCCCGAACGCCACTCTCTTGGAAACTGCAGCCAAGTGCCGATTCCTTCTTCCTTTTGGTGGCTTTGCTCCTGGAACTCCTTGCTGTCCTGCCCTATGATCTGGAGTCCTCAGATCTGCATGAGAACACGCACTGAGGGTAAACGAGGGAGTACAAATGGGAGAGATGCCTGTCCATTTACAAGAGATAGAAGAACCTGCATGGGTGTCAGCTCTGGGCGTATAGAAATTCCTTACAGATGCATCGCGGGGCATAAGGGAGAGTAGTGTCTGTGGGGCAGTGGTCAGGGCTGTGGACCAGAAAGCACGAGACCTGGCTACACATTCCAACTCTGTCCCTCCCAGGCTATGTGGCCAAAGGCAACACACTTCACCTCTCAGAGCTTCAGTGTCCCCATACACAAAATAGGGGAAATAATTCCCAGCTCACAGAGGTATAGAAAGGACTCAATGACAATATTTGTGGAAGCACTTTGCATCCTGTAAAGCACTAGTTATGCATAGGGATAGTGAGTTCTATTTACTCAGGAAAGGGTTCATGTACCTCTCAGGAGCCTCTAAGGTTTGAGAAGTCAAGGAATTATACACAACATCCATGTTAACTCTAGATTTATGAGCTCAATGAACCCTGCATTGGTAGGGAGCCCGAGAGGTCTTCATGTGACCACCTAGGAAGGAATACAGGCCCCAGCAGCTATTGTTCCAATTGTGTGAGGGAGGGAAGGGTAGGAACGGGCACGGGCAAGAGAAGAACGGATGATCCACTGGCCTACATTAATCTGGAGTTGGGAGGAGAGACACATTGAGTACTGGAAACGAATTTCTTTCCTTAGTTTTAATTCCAGAAATGTTTAACATAATTCATAAGGCTCCTTAAATATGTTTGGCCTTAATTAACTAACAATTCAAGGCCAGAATACATTTCCCCTCTTTTGCTATATTGGTCGGTGTTTGTTTCTTTTATTTTAAAATGAGGTGACAGGTATTGACAAATTTTAACACTCTACTGTGTGCCATTCTGAAAGCAACAAAGAAATTAAAAAGGCAATAGAGGCCATAGTTACTAATACAAACACAAATAATAGGACATCCTGGTGTTTTTCTCATTGTTCACATCTAACAGTCTACACACATTCAGAGCAAGCAAGCAGGTGATTATTTACAGAGGTAGATACTAATGGCTGAGGTCCATTTTTGGTTGGCAAATATTTTCAGCCAGCCAACATTTTAAAATCATGATATTTCACGCACAAACAGGAATTCATGGATTCTTTTAAGGAAAAAAAAAAAAGCAAAAGATGGCACATTTGGCCCACATTTCCACGTGGGAGTCAGCACGCAGTGAAGTCTGGGCGGTCACTGCCTACTTCCCATCAGCAGGTGTGTGCCCGGCTTGCGGCCACCCCACCTGGGCCTCTTCCCTTTCGCACAGCGCCGACCTGGGCCCCGATGGACCTGAGTTTGGGGGCCCTGAATCACACACTGCCTCCAACCCCTAACCCCACGACCCTGTATTCCCCTTTACCTCCCTTTCAACTGCATTCCCTTATCTGTTCGCAGCACCGACTCCTTAAGCAGCGTCGTTCCTGAAGAAGAGATTAGTTCCCCCTTTCCCAATTTCTTTCTTCCTTTTCAGCTGAATCATGCTCCTTTCCTGACTCTTCCCCCATCGCATCCCACAGAACTGCCTTCGCAGAAGTTGGAGAATGCCTTTATAATTGTCGAGGCATAAGGCGAGACTTTCCCAGAATGAATTGTGATGACATTTCTTTTGCAAAGACTGCATCTAAATAGATACGCAGTTCATTTTCATATCACGTCTACAATTGGTGCCTGAATAATAACCTAACACTAAACTTTAGAGAATAAAGGAAAGCCCCGCTCATTCTGAACACACTCAGTAGCTTAAAACTTATTTTACCCTCAGAAATATTTTGGTGCCAGATGAGGGAGAATGGTTGATTCTTTAAACCTAACACAAGAAGAATTTCCAGAGTGATAGGTTGGTATTGAAAGATGAACAATCAGAAATGATCTGCTTCCTGATACTGAGAGAGAAAAAAAATTAAGCACCTTTACATAATTCCTCAGCCCAGTGAGTAGATGATAAGGGTGGAATTAAGAATTCTAAGCCAGATTGGACCACTTCAACATTAGATGCACTAAGGGAATAAGAGTCTAAAACTCAGAGACCGGGGCCCTAACAAGCTATCATCGTGGCCCAAAACGGGAAATCCCACCAAGGGGGCAACTTAGATGATCCCTGTTATGATCGCAATCTCCATTTGCGGGGAGGACAGGAGCCCTTATGGATTTATTGACAAGGGCTTGAGGTGCTGGAAGAAATGGTGTTTGGAGATCAGTCTGGGAATCTCTTCCGATTCTCCTTCCCCGCGAGTCTTTCCCTCCTTTTCACCCAGCCTCCGTGTGACTTTCCTGAGTGTTCCCGTCACCCCAGTGGGAGCCCTCTCTCCTTTGAGTGCCTCCCACACTTAGTACCAGTACCACTCCTCACCCTCCCCTCCGTTTCTCTTTGCACCCTGCACCGACTCGTGTCTGGAGCGGCACTGGGTGGCCAGGGTCACCGTGGCGATGGTGTGTTCCTCCTCCTCAAATGTCCTCTGCTGGGAATAAGCAGGTCAGTCATTGAAACCAGGAATTCTGTCTACCCAGACCTGGGTCCAAGTCTGATCCAACACGGCCATTTCTAGCTGTCGCTCAGGCAAAAACACAAAACTCCCTGAGGATGGAGCAATCCGAGTAGACTGAGCATGCAGGAAGGAAGCCGGAAAGCTTCAGGGCCCAGAGGGAAGCTCTGAGACCCTCAGAGTACAGGGCCAAGATCAGCCCACATCTGCTGCAGCTTCACTGAGGCCAGAATTTTGTGATTTTTTTCTCCTTCCCTGTTTTCCCCTTCTTACTAGCTGAGTAAACTTTAAAAACCCTCAAATCAGCTTTGTGCCAGCTAAAGAGGTCCTTGTCCTGAAGTGTGTCCAGGGGCGGAGAGACACTTGGAGTGGAAATAGTAGTTTGTGGCAGTGGAAGGGAAGCAAAGTGCACAGGCCAATCCCAGGGCCACTTCACCAAAAAGAGGGGCTCTTTGGGAAAACAGCTTTGTGTGGTGTCAAGAACAGGAACTCTGGCACCAGAGAGACCAGTGTTCAAACCCCAGCCCACCAATTACCTTGACCAAATATCTCACCTTTCTGAACCTAAGTCCACTACACAATGGAGATATAAAAAATATCTAGCATACCAGGTGCTCTGAAAGCTTCTAGGTGTCTCATCTGGAATCAAGAGACAGCCCTGGACCCTCATTAGCTTTAGAAGGGATCACCATGGTGGAGCCATAGGGGAAAAGTGAAAGAATCTCAAGGACAACAGTGCTGTCATGCTCAAACTGGTGAAATAATCCCAGCTCCTACCTACCTACAGGGTGGGCTCTGCGATTAGCCCACCATGGGCTAATCTGTTTCTCGCAGGCAAATGCATTTCTTAGCAAGCCTATCAAACTTTAAAGGCATTATCCCACTGGATTTCCAAGTAAGTATTATTTCAGACGAACCCATTTCATGATGCAGTAATATAGGTTCAAATGGTATGGCACATAAATTGCCTCGCCACACATTTGAACTCCTACTTCTGTTTCCCTTGGTGCAAGACAGACAAACAGTGTCCCCCAAGGTTTACTCATTGTAGAGGCCCAGGGCCCCACAAGTAAAAGAGAAAGGACACTGCTACCTGCTCTTCCAAGCCAGGTCTGAGAGGCCGCATGCCCTTTATGAAGTCGTCCTTCCTGGCTGCACCCTCTGAAGAACAGCTGATCCCTGCCTTCGCTGCGCCCCGACAGTATCACCCACACGTTTCTGTGACAGCACTGATCACACTGTCTTGCAGGGATTTATTTATATGTCTGTCCCTACACAGATTCTAGGTGGTAGGATCCTCAAGGTCAGGGGCTGGGTTTTATTTATCTTTGTACTTCCAAAGCCTAGCACAGTGTCCGACCCATAGTAGGTGCTCAGTGTTGAATGCATAGCTGAACAGGCAAACAAAGTAACAAGGAAATGGGCAGAAAGGAGAGGTAGGTGCTCAGGGACCTCCTTGTACTTCTGTCTCTTTATTCCAGTACCCTTTTCCTCACTTCTCCCGTCCAAGCACTCTTCCCTGCCTGTCTTGCTAAGGATACCTCAAGAAGCATCACGTTGGCATACAGATTGAAGTATTTTTGTTCTCATGAGACGGCTAGTGTGGAGAGAGATGTATGTAAATCAGGCCATAAAACCTATAGCCCAGAAAGTCACTCGACATGGTCCTGGTCAACTAGGTGTTCATGGAAATTTCTGAGCGAGGCTCCTGAGAGAATCCTTCAAAAAGGGACACACTTAGTTGCCTTTTGCTCTCTGTCTTTCCTACTTGTCTGGAACATGGACATAATTTCTGGAGCGGAAGCAGCAATCTTGGGACCTTGAGGAAAAGGCCTAGAGCACTACAGAAACCTCAGTTCCGATGTTCTTGAATGATGCTCCGATGTTCTTGAATTATGAACCGATGCTTGCTATCCCCTACTGCTGAGTTTTTAATTATGTGAGACAAATAAATCCGTATGTGTTTAATTAAGTCACGGAAATCTGGTTTGTGTTACTCGAAGATGTGATGATTCCAAATTGATAACCAGTCTTTTTTTCCCCCTCAGACATGCCAGGGCTGGTTCACCTCAGGACATTTTACACTTGCTATTCCCTCCGCCTGAAATGCTTTCCTCTCGGACATCACATGACTGCTCCCTTCTCAAAGTCAGAGTTTACGGTAGAATGTCAGTTTCTCAGAGGGGCCCTTCTGAATGCCCTCTCTGAAAATTACTTCCCGCACGGCATCCATCATTCTTTAATAGCATCATCCTATCCAATTTTCTTCACTGCATTTATCACCATTTGAAACATTCTCTCCTTGGCTTGTTTGGTTTTGTCTTAGTCCATTTGAGTGCTGTAACAAAATACTGCCAACTGGTTGGCTTATAAGTAACAGAAATGTATCACTTGCAGTCTGGAGTCGCAGAAATCTAAGATCAAGCACCAGCGGGGTCGTTTGGTGAGGACCCTCTTCCTATAGTATATAGCTGGTGCCTTCTCACTGCATCCTTATGTGGGGGAAGGAGTGGGGGTCTTTTTTATAGGGGCACTAATACCATTCATGAGGACGTCACCCTTGGGGGTTTAGGCACCTTCCAAAGGCCTCATATCCCAGTACTGCATCATATTGGGCATTAGGATTTTTACATGTAAATTTGGTGGGGACACCAATATTCAGACTATATAGCAAACCGTATAGCAATTTTCAGTCATCCCCACTGTCAATACAGGGACCTGTCTTTTTTGTTCAGAACTGTAGTATCTCCAGCACCGAAAAGCCATGTGGCCTATGGTGAGTCCTCTATGAACAGGTTCCCAGGGAAAGAGATGACTTCCAGAGCTGGACATGAACATATTTCCCCACAGGAAATACTGTCACAGATGTTGAATAGGTTTATAGTTTCTGGAATTAGCAGCTACAGAGTTCCATTCAATCTCAGGTAGATTTTTTCACATTGATTTCTTGAGTGTCACTCCTTACGTCCTTGCAAGCCCTATCCCATTTCACATCCTGTCTCATGAAAATTATATCCAAGCCTTTCAAAGGCACCTTGCCTAACTCCCTGCCCTCCCGTGTGGTTTCCTGAACCACTTATCTTTTCCATGAGTCCATTTCAAAGCAGTACAGTCTTATGTCTTTTGAGACCCTGCCTTCTGTTCTGGTTTCCCTGTGAGGAGCATGGCAGACGGTGATGAGATCTGAGTGAGGCCTTGAGATTGAGGAGAGTCGGTTACATCTTTTAATGGCTAAAGAGTATGCCTTACGTAGAGAAATCATAGATGTACACTAATAGGACAAGGCTGTCTTGTTACACACACTGAAGAAATAAAGTGCAGACCGTTCGAGTAGGTAAAGAATTTTTGCAAGTTCAGTGGTAAAAGATAAGTCCGGGAATACAGGCTGGGGGCGGTGACACTCTATGTTAGTTGTTTCTCAGTGTCCATCCTCTCCCTTTCCCTTAGTAATGAGAGTCTCCTTCAGTTCAAGGTGGCAGTGACAAACGCTGCATTTCCCAGTCCCCTGTGGCTGGGTGTGCCCTGCCATGCAGCTTAGAAGCAGCTTTGTTTGGGGCCACACCTGGAGGGCTGAGCAAGCTTGGAAGTGGGGCCTTTTGTCCTGCATTTTTTTTTTTTTCTTCTAGTCTGGAACTCTGGCTAAGGGTGGGGCTCCTTTGGTGTCTTGCATCCTAAAGCGAGGTTGAGGGAAGTCAAAAACGAGGACCTGGTGACGGAACAATGACTTCAGGGAGCCATAAGACAAATTCTGAATTGCTCATTCTGGGGCTGCTTTTCTGTGGGAGAATAAACCCTGGTGTCTTTAAGCAACTGCTCCTTTGAATTTTTTGTTCAAGGTAGCCAAATATAATCCATTTTGATAAAGATGCTCACTAGGAGAGCTTTAAAAAATACCCCAATACCCAGGCTGCATCCCAGAGCACTTAAATCAGAAGCCCTAGGGATGGAACTCAAGCACCAGCACTTTTTCAAAGGCTCCCAAGTGGTTCCAGTGCGCAGCCCCGGTTGAGAATCGCCGCTGCAGGCGGACAGGCCTTGTCTTCGGAGTGCTCAAGAGTCTCTTGGCGGATGGGGCGGTGCTTGTAAAACAATTTGGATTTCCAGGCCTTACTCCTCAGAGATTTTGTTTCTCTAGGCCTGAGGCTACCCCAGGGGATTCTGAGACAAGCGATCCAGGACTCACATCTGAAGAAACACCTCTTTTGACAATGGGGAATCTTGGGAAGTTTTAAAGCAAAGAAGTGGTGACATCAGAAAAGAATTTTCGCATTACTCTGGATCTAGTGAATGCATTGAAAAGAGGAGGTGGCAGATTGATAGCAAAGAGACCCACTAGGAGGCACCACAACAGCTGATGGCCTGAGGGGACAGGATTCTGAACTAAGAGAGGGGTCAGAGAAATGGGGAAAAAGAGAGACAATGGACACCGAAAAAGATAAAACGATACAGGACTTAGTAGCCGACAGGGTCTGGGTGATGTGGACTTCAAAATACCTATTCTTAGTGGCTGAAGACCCCGCTAGGGGTTTGGCTTCTTCTGGGGAGCATGTACTTCCCTCCTTGGCCGCGGCTCAGTTCGACTGCTGTTGACGGCCAGTTCGCTGTGCCTCTACAGCTAGCTGCAAACGCTAAGTCGATTTTGCAGCCTGATGGCGTCTAGAGCTTCCCGTTAGACGGAAAGCCTTTCTTTGCCAAATCAGCTCTTCTATTTCAGGGCTCAGACACTTTACCCTAACAAGAGTCTATTTCACAAATTTTAGTATTTGTTTACATATATGTATTTAGACAAGCAATGAAAAGTTTTTCATGAGGTTTTTTAAAAGTCCTGTCTTGTAGAGCAGAGGAAATAAATGCACGGACTGGCAGTACAGCCACCACCCTGGAGCTAGGATTTACGCACGCATCTTTCTGGATCAGGCACAGCTAAACTTCTAAGGGCTAGAAGTGTAAAGTGGATTTGAAAGGTAATCTCAATGGAAAGTGGTTATGTAACTACTCAATATAAAGCCACCAAGCAGACAGGTGTTGGGATGATATCCTATCAGATAACCTCCACTAGACACAATTCGTGTTTGAGTAATTCTAAAAGACACCCCCCAACGATTTGTCGTAATAATAAACCTGTACCCCAGCGCCTGCCTCAGATGAGCTCCTCAAGCTCTCCATTGTTCAACAAACGAACATAATGGCATTTCAGTTACAGTCCAGAAGAAAAATACAGTCAAATATAATAGAAATGTCATAAAATGTAAGCTAATCTTATTTTTCAAGTCTCACTAAAGTCTATGTCAAGTCGCAGTTTATTTTAAGACCAGATTTTAAAACACTAAGTCACCTTCATGAACAAACTAGACACACCTATCCTCACCGCGCGTGCTGCTCAGGTGCGAACACGAGTGAACACAGCCTTGCTGTCTTGTACTACCTCACAGTATGAATACTAAAGTGACGAATTTTCCTAAAGTTTGGTTTAGCATCTAATTTTCCCGCTAATTGGAAAATCTATTAAGAGGGCTCTAACAAGGTGAAAGCCATTAGATTGTTCAAACATGAAAGGGCTAAACTTCAACAAGCAACCAGAGAGCACTTGTCTAGATTCCATATCACATTTAGTTTCATTGCCAATAACGGTCCTCTTCTTTAATCTGACGTGAGTCAGTATTTTGTCACTTGTTCTAGAGCATGCTCGTGGTCCTTAAGCAGCAGTATTGATGCCGCCAGGTGACAAGGACCTGCTCAGCTCTCCCATGCACACCTGAGAATGTGAGTGCCCCCTGTGCGGACTGTCATGTCAGGGGCCTCTCCTTACCCTCCCCAGGATTCTCTTCTACGGTAGGATTTTGGTTCCACCTTCAGATGCCAGTCATTAAATTGGTGAGAGCGAGATGCTAACCATATTGAAGATTGAGTACCTTTGTGCACGCATCCATTTCATACAGAAAGCATTCTACTCCGCAGTCACAACCCCCGCCCCTAATATGAGCTGCGGTCTTGGAAATGATAAGACATTGGGCACTGAGAAGTTTTTGTGCAAAACTGGTGAGAGAGTATACAGATAGTTCTGGGCAAAACTCCATCCCCATTGAGCAAAACAAGCCAAAGTGTGCACATGGTTCAGGGGAGTTTGCTGTGGGTTGAATTATGTCTGCCCTCCTCCCCCGAACTCATATGTTGAAGTCCTAACCCCCAGTACCTCAGACTGTGACCTTATTTGGAAATAGGTTGTTACATGTACAATAAGCTAAGTTAGCATGGGGTCCTACTCCAGTAGGGTGGGCCTCTGATAAAATATATAATTGGTATCCTAATAAAAAGAGAAAATTTGGACCTAAACATATACACACAGGGAGAGGGACATGCAAAGATGCAGGCAGAGATGCTTTGACGAGCCAAGAAGGACCAGCAAACCACCAAAAGCTAAAGGAGAGGAGCAGATTCTTCCTCTCAGCCCTCAGAAGGAGCCAACCCTGCTTATACCTTGATTTTGGACTTGAGGGACATTTCTGCTGCTTAAGCCACCCAGTTTGTGATACTTTGTTACTGTTGCCCTAGCAAACCAAGACAGAATTGTTCTTCCAGCATTATGACCGATGGATAGCATATGCTGTTGGTGCAGCTATAACTCGCCTTTCACTGTTTGACCAGCGAGAGTTGAACATTTGAAAGCAAAAACACCTGTACTAGGAGTGAAAATTAAGGACAGAGAGGGTGGCTTGGCATGCCTGCCAACCAGGCCTCCGTTATCTACACCGAAGGCCTCCTCCAGCATGTGGAGCAAAGAAAAGTGAGAGGGTGGCCTCCAGGTCACCAAGCACTTTGTCCTCCACCACCCCACGTACCTGCTGCTGCCTCCGCCCGCGTGTTGAAAGGGGGCATTACCCACTGGGCCTCGGTGCTCTCCTCCCCTCCCCCCACCTCTCAGCTTGCTTTGAAACAGAATAGGAAACAGAGAAGAACCAGAACCAGCTAGAAGTAGGCCTGAAAAAACAGAGCAGCAAAGTCAACCAGGAGTCAAATAAAACTAAAACAGACCCCTCTGATAAATAAATAAATAGAAGAAAGAATGCGAGGGGAGGTATTAGGAGAAAAATAGAGGAACATAGGCATGGCTGGTCAGAAAAATAATTGCTGGAGGGAAAGCCCTGAAATTTGTGGATCTGGATCTCTCAGATAGTCAGTATATTGTCCCAGAAAGCCATTAGGAAGTCAAGGTTCTTCGTGTGATCATGCTGTGTTCACAGCTTGGCAGATTACTTCTGGAATTTGATCTTCAGGCTTCCTCCACTGTGCTTGTTGTCATAGCTCTGCTCTGTAAACCAAGTCTGTGTGCTTCTACATGGATTCACTTAGCACACCGGGATGATGACGTCACGAGACTCCCCACTCAGACTCAATCCTCTCACTGGGATGTTCGGAGTTGCACAGGCTCGTGCAATGCCACACAGACTATACCAGAGCTGCATAAATTTCACAGGGTAGATTTCATAAATATTATACGATCCATGAAGCATCCAGGCCAGTTTATACAAAGAAAACATTTCTAAACTACTTTTGAACCCTCACATTTCCATAATCTTTTTAAGGTATGAAAGAAGAGGCCTTTTGATAGCCATCTGGGAAATGTCAACCTGGAATATTCATCTGAATGTAGTGTAAGAAACTAAGGGAAAGCAAATTTATTCCAGTCGAAACATTTATTTGAAAAATATTTGATGGATAAGTATATTTTTATATAAATGTATCTTGACCAATTGAATTTTAAATCTTATTGATAACTACGCTAACAATAAATAACATTTACTGTCTTTTAAGTGTTTGGTGGATGGTAATTTACTCAATCCACACACTACCATATGGCTTGGTCCCATTGCTTACTAATCCCATTTTGCTGATTAGGAAACCAAGGCAAGGAGAGTCAATACCTTTGTCCACAATCACACTACTTGTGAATGGTGCAGCTGAAGCTTGAACACTGGCAGTTTAGCTCAGAAGTTTATGTTCTTAACCACTGTACCAGGCTACCAATTCCCACCCTGTGAAGCGACTTGCCTATCAACATGCATGCATCCCTAGTAAGTGGTAAAGCCAGGATTTTAGCCAGGTCTAATCTGATTTAGGATCGGTGCTCTTTCCCATCATGCACTACACTGTCTCTCACTTCATCGTACTTAAACTTCCACTTTCACTTTCCTCAGCAGACACAGGCAGAAGGCAGTGAAGGAAGTCTGGTGCAACAGACACCACAGAAGCAGTACAGGAAAAGGAATCTGAACCACCAGCCCGCCGGCCCCAGCACAAACCCC
>PVKM010043332.1:0-12536 GCA_004027735.1 Carollia perspicillata
GACCGTTGGTGTGGTCACTGTCCAGATGCCCCTCTGCTGGGCCGTCAAGCACTAGGAGGCAGCCATTGTTTTGCTCACATCGAGTCACTGCTCCTTTAATGCCTGCCAGTGAGCCAGGAGGGAGGGGAGATGAGAGTGTGAGTCCTTCAGTTCCTGGTGGAGGCCCTGTCTGTCAAAGAGATCAGAACTCCGCCCTCTTACACAGATGGATTGGCTCAGAAAAGCTTGGTGGTGTGCTGTGGTCTGAATGAACTGTCACTTTCCGACCATCGCCACCCCAAACTTGCTGGGACCAGGTGCCCTCCTCCTCTCTCCCTCCCCCGGGGTGCCTGTGAAGGCTGGCTTCCCTGCCGTCCGGCCGCTGACCCGGGCTCTGCTGTGACCACACTCTCCACTTCTCTTCTAGCTGAAGAGCTGGACGGTGGAGGACCTTCGGAAGAGGCTCGTGGCCCTCGACCCCATGATGGAGCAGGAGATTGAAGAGATCCGGCAGAAGTACCAGTCGAAGCGGCAGCCCATCCTGGACGCCATTGAGGCCAAGAAGCGGCGGCAGCAGAACTTCTGAGCAGGGCCAGGCCGGGAGGGCCCTGCTCCCGCACACCGCACGTCCCCCGGTGAGCGCGGGACCGTCGCCACTCGAGCCCGCTAGCCACCACTTCTGTGCCCTCGTCTCCCCACAGCACCTTTGTGAACTCAGGATGGTGCACCAGAGGGACGGGCCGCCTCGGGGTGTAGGTCCGATTGGTCAGGTGAACTACTGCAAAGGACTTACATTGGCACTTTTACACTCAGAGTTTCAAACCCCAGCAACAGAGACTCCTAGTCGAGTGACAGCTGGGAAAGTTTTACATTATCTGTTGTGTTTCTTCTCCCAATGGCTTTCGATTGCTCTTTCTGGAAGACTTTTTAGAAAACTATATAAATATGCCTATGTATAAATTATCGCTAGATTCCCCACTCAGCGTGGTGGCGTCTCTGTACAGGTACAATTTTCAACGGTTTGCCTCTTTTCTGTAAGATTATGGTACTGTGGGACCCAAGGGCAGGGTCACCGGGCGCCCTCAGGGACGCTCGCCTCCCGGGAGCCAGCCTCACCCTTTGGCAGGGCTGCATTTAAAAATGAGATTCAGGCCAGTTTTCCCCACGGGTCCGGCCTCGTGGGGGCCACCCCCTGCTTTGGGAGCTGGAGGTGACATCCCAGGGAAAGCCTCGGGGGTCTCGTTGACGCTTTGAGTCCCCGGAGAAGCCTGAGGCCCTCGTTGCAAATTGGCCTTTGCGGTTTCAGCGCCTTTCGCCCACCTTCACTCCCCCAACTGCCCGGAGCCGCAGCACAGATACTGCCCAGTGCCTTAGAGGGGACGAGACCCACCCAGCGAGGGGACAGGCCTGCCGGGAATCCTCAGCAAACGGGGCTGGGTTCAGTCCGAAAAAGGGAAAGGGTGTTCCAGGATCTTGCTGTTCCTGTGAAGGTCACACACGTGGCATTTTGCACCACATTCCTTACAGGGGTAGAGGGCGTTGATTGTGTGATCTGCATTCAAATATGTGACTTTTTTTCTTTTAATTTTTCCTGCTAAGGGGTCTGGAAAGGATAGTGAATATCCGACTAAGATTTGTTCCGAAGGAGCCTCAGCCCAAACACGTGGAATGCCGGAGCTGGAAGGGACCCTAGACGTCATCTGATGGAGGCTGGGGGGGGAGGGGGGGCAAGTGACAGGGCCAAAGTCACAAAGCAAGGTGACGTGGGAGCTAGGACTAGAGCTCGAGGTCCTCACCTGGTTCGCTGCCCACGCAGCCCCTTCTCCGAGGGAAGGAGCTTGTGTCAGTTTGGGTTCAGCTGTTCAGGGAAGCCTGCTAACAGGACCTGGCTTCTGCTTTGTCGCCTCAGTGGGTGAGACCATGAGGAGGTTCCCAGAGGAGCCAGAGCATCCCAAATCAGCCATTCCGTGGTCTCTGGACCATCTGCCGGTGGCAGCCAGGCCTCATGCAGGCAGATTTAGGGCCAGAAGCAGAGCAGAGGGCTCGCAAAAGACAGCACTGAGCCCTTCTGCACGTTGGCTCAGGCCACCTGTCATTTAGTCACACAGCAAAGAGGAGACCGTTGGGAAAGGCAGACGCGTGTTTGTTTTCAAATACCGCTTCCTTTCAGACAGGGGCTAGGACGGGCTGCACCTGAGGGTACCGCAATTTGACTCCATAACTGCTTCTGCTTCCCAAACCTGGGAGTCAGCGGAAAGGCAGGGAGTGTCCTTCTGTGGCCAGATTCTATTCTCTGCAATTAAAGCAAGTTTTAAAAAATGCAGGAGGCAGTTGTCGGTCTGCAGGGCATGGCCAGTGAAGCAGCTCCGTGGCAGACACGGAGAAGAGAGGACAGTGGGAGGTCCCCACTGCGGTGGCGAGTGGCCGCCGGCGCTTGCTCGCCGCCTGCGGTTTGCCGGGCACAGGGCTCAGGAGGCTCCTGCCGTCCGCTCCCAGCCCCGCAGCGTCTCCGCGAGTCAAGTGCTTCGTCTGCATTTCTTAGATGAAGAAACAGGTTCAGAGAAGGGGAATGTTCCTCCCCAAGCAGCACGGCCAGTAAGTGGTAGGATGAGGACGCGGCGTGTCCCTCTGTGGGACCAGTATTTATAGGGGAAAGTCGTTCTAAACCGAAGTGCCCCTCTCTTCTCGCACAGGCTAAATAACTCGTCACAGGCATTTTTCAGTAGGGAAACAGGTGAATTTGTGGTCAAGTGTGGCAGCTAAGCGAGTTTGAGAAACCAGATCATGGAGCAGGCTCCCCCCACCCCCCGCCACACACCACCTGCTGTGCTAATGAGCAGTCCAGCCTCCGTCTCTGTCTGTTCCCTTTTGAAAAAGGACTTCGCAGTTGGCCCGACAGGAAGGCACCTTCCCCCGTCCTAAACTAGATCAGGTGAAAGAAGGTTTCCGTTTCTCCCCATAAATATTCCGGAGTCTCGATCCGGGGTTGATTTTGTTTCAGGCGTGGGCACACCCGACACACCGGCCCAGCAGGGCACGTGGCTCTCCGGTCTGGCCGGACAGGGTCCTTTGCCAGACACCAAGTTCTTCCGGATCAGTTCAACTTCCTGACAAGGTGTGTGTGTTTCCTGCTGACAGGGAGGCAGAGGGGCGACCCCTGGCCGTGTTCTTCCTTGAATACGAAATTCAAGGCAGATCCGTGGGCTCTCATGGAGCCCTGTGGGTCGCTGCTGAGCATTTGTGACCCAAGCTTCCAGGGAACTCCCAGCCCTTTCCTCATTCTCTTCTTCTAAGAAACAAGGACCCACAGCTAATCGTGTCTTTAAAAAACGTTGAATTATCTAAGAATATGTTAATGGTTTCCTCATCTGTAATTTTAAAGTACATTTTTATTTTCCTTTTTCCATTGTCCCTTTTCCCAGCCATGGGTTTGATGGATGAATGTTTGGCTGGCCAGGTAGACAGGCAGACCAACTCCACTCTGAAGCAACTTAAGAAATACAGCCTTCACTTCTTGAGACTATACGCTCCGGTCCGGGTAACATTTATTTAGCACCTAGCATTTAAAACGCAATAGCTCTTACCAATGTCAGGAATGAGAGGGGTCCTTATAGATCCTGTAGGTATTAAAAGGCTCATATCATGAACAGCTCTGTGCTAACAAATTCAACAGTGTAACTGAAATGGACAAAGTAATTGAAAGATACAGAGTACTACACTCAAGAAGAAACAGATCATTTGAATTGCCCTATATCTTAAAACGTAATAGCTCTGGGACATAGGGGTATCCTTGTCCTCTTTTACAGAAAAGGAAACGGAGGCTCGGGGAGCTCAAGTCCGTTGCTCAAGGGGACGGACCTGGAATACGGCAGAGCCAGGACCCAGAGTCGGCTCTGACCCCGACTGCCGCACCCCCTCTAGCCTTCCACGCGGCCTCCGCAGAGCACAGCTCCTCCTCCTCCAGCGGGAAGTCGCTCCTGCCGCCCCAGCCTCCTCAGGCACCGCCGTGTCCGCGTGTTCACCGGGATGGTGCTCGTCGTCTTTGGGACCCATGTTCTTACTTGCATTTGGGGGAAAAATAATTTCTTCCACCAGCTTACACTGAGACCAACTTGGGAAAAAAAAAAGGCTGTTGCAGATGTACAACTTCAAAATGTGAATTTTGTAGCTTTACTTTTTTGTAACAAAGACTAATATAACCCTGGCTTCAGTGCTGACTTGAAATGCTGTTTTATAGGGTTTGGATGTACATAATCGCCGAAGTCAGCAGTTTGTATATGGATGAGACATCGCCTCCTTCATTGCCCCGTTTTTTTAAATTTGAGACGCTTCCTAGGTGCCTTTATGTTGGAATTGTTTCCCCTCCTTCCTCCTTCCTATGCCTTGTCACCTTTGTTTTAAATAAACTGTCCTTCAGACCACAGACTCTTTCTTTAAAAATGAGACCCTCCACCCGTAGCTTAAATAATGGTGTTGGGGACCTTCATCGTGACAGTGACTTTGTGTCGAGTTTACTCTGGAATCCAAAGCCTGGGGAGAGGTAGCAGGACAGGGAGGAAACTTCCATGGGCACCCGCTGTGCGCCAGGTATGGAGTTAGTTGGCATGGGTACGAAGATGAACGAGACACAGTCCTTGCAGACCAGCTGGGGAGTCCGTCAGACACGCACGGGCCACACGGGAGACCCCGACCACGGTGGGAGGGGGTGCACAGTCTGTGGACACAGGAGGGGGAGTGGCGATCAGCTCTGCTGGGGAGTCCGCGGAGCTTTCCTGGAGGTTCTGTCACAGCTCAATTTTAAGGAGCTGAGGCTGTGGGGTCGAACGCTTTGTTTCTGACTGCACAGGATAACGTCAGGGGAAAGGCAACAAAGCCAGCCCAAGACAACTCGGGTGCAGAATGTGACGGAGGGCACTTTGGTGACTGAGGGGAAAGACTCGAGTGACTCGGCGGTGAGGCTGAGATCCCCAAGCCACAGCTGGCTGTCAGTGGTGCAGGGGGCCACGTCCACAGCCCCGCTGCACTTCGGCGAAGCCGGGCGTTGACAGCAGGAGGACTCGGGATGACGACAGGAGGACTGGCTACGTGAGAACACGGGGAGACTCCCGGGGGATCCAAAACACCGGGTGGAGGCAGCCCCGCCCTTCCTTGCTGGAGAAAGCTCCCAAGAGCCTGCCTGCCCCCCGCTCGGGGCTGCCCATCGGGAAGGCGGGCATCAGTTGGGGTCTAGAGGGTGAAGCATAGACTCCGAGTGAGCAGGGAAGACTCTTGGAGCCCTACGGAAGTGCAGAAACGCGTTCACTGATACCATGAGAAATGTGGGGAGTATTCATGGGAGCGGGTTTTCGTGGCACTTGAAGAAGGAAGGGGGACATGTAACGTTGGACCAGGCCGACGTATATGCATGCCAGTGCCAGGGGTTCTGCATTCCCCCAGCTCGCTCCAGGAGCTGGCTGGCCTCTCACTACCGATGGGCTGGCCAGTGCAAACTTGGACCAAAGGCTGGCCCACGTCTGAAATGGAATTTAAAGGCCCCAAACCCCTTGGCATCACAGGGCAAAGGATCCAAAGGTTTCTGCAGACAGATCGCTGGACTGGATCTGTTTGGTGTCTCCTTCCTGCAAATGTCTCTGCCTGTGGCCTCAGTGACCTCAGAACACTTGACCCTGGCTTTGAGGGAAGTCTAGGCCAAGAGTGCTGGGTGGAGGGGCTCCCTGATATCCGAGGAGAGGAAGAAGGCAGAGGTGTGGGACGCCAGGTGTTGGTGGGCCTCTGACCCTCAGAACTTAAGTGGGAATGGCCATTGTTGTATTCAGCAGGCTCTGTGTGAGGCAAGACCTCAGGCTAGAGGACCCTAAACAGTTTAATTGGAAGTAACCACTCAAGTGTTCCATGATTTGTATAACCAACAAAACGTAAGACACAAAACAAAGCAAAACAAAAAACAAAAGCATTCTCTAAAACAAACAAACAAAAAGTCCCGACCTCAGCCACCAGGGCAGGTGCAGAGCATCACCGAACACCTGGCCTTGAGTGTAGGCATTGAGCTGAAGCCCTTTGGATGAAACACGCTGCTTGGCCCTGAGGACGGACGGCTGTACTGCTGCTACGCACACGTTACTGTGAGAGTATTTCCGCCTTCTCCAAGAGGACCTGTGGCCACGGCCCAGGGCAACGGGATGCTAAAGAAAGGTAAGTACTCCAGTCTCAGGGACACTTGGATGTACCTTTGGAGCCAATACCATTTCTTGTGTCTGAGAGGACACCACAGGTCCAACAATCGTGTGAAAAAGAGTGTTTTGACCTCTTCCCGTGTCACTGGGGGTCTATGGGCTCCCAGACCTGCCTGTCCCCTCTCTCCAGTTTCCGAGCGAGAGTTTGAAAAGATCCCCACGTGGCTCCCCGACCCATGGAGGCCATTATAACATAAAAGGCCAGTAGAGTCCAGCTGAGCAACTGTTGCAGAAGGAAACAGAACAGCAGTGCCGTGTCTTTGGAAAGGCTGCAGAGACCAGCACCTCCACGGGAGACCCCGCAGAGGGATGGCCCCCCGCGAAAGCACCATTAGCCTCATCGTCTGGCTGGTGCCAGAGGGGATGGGTCTTGGCAGGAGGTTAGTTTAACCCAGGGGCAGTTCCAGCTGTAGCTGCTCCCTTAGCTATGCGCTTCTCACTACCGCCCCTGGAGCTAAGCGGCATCCGCTGGTCTCATTGTCTAGTCCAAGAAACAAACCACGGGAAGCATTCTGCTGGAAAGGAGAGTTTTCCTTTACTGTGCACTCAGGGAAACCTCAGCGCCCTTCCCGCTCTGTGTCAGGAAGACTCTGGTTCCCTGACGCACCACAAGACAGCAGACTGACCTACCGCACTGGTGACATCACACGATCATCTCCTCACGTTGGGAACACTTATAAAACTGTGTGTGCAGCGAGGTGGTGCGCCAGGCAGCCGAGAGCTGGAATGTAGTGGAAATCTCCTATCTTTGCCTGTTAACTTCTCTCCTCTTTGTTTTGGTGACATCGCGTGGCCTTTTCCTTGGGTGACGACCTTTCTTGCATCCCACATGATCTGTTGTAGATGTTAATCCAGGGACCCTGTCCCCCATCCCCACCAAGGGACAGGGTATGACGCAAGCTGGGCAAACCAACCCGTCTCCTGGGATTGGGACTGTGAGCAGAATGACCCAGGGAAGGAAGGTGATCGGAGGAGGGTCATTTGGATGGCAGTGTCCTGCACTGAGCAAGGGGTCATGGGTCCCGCACTGTGGCCCGTGGGGGCTCTCCTCATCCCCGTATCTCCTGGGGCCTGGACAGCCGGCTTTGCCCCTGCCTGGGTGAACCTCAACACTCTCCTGTAGCAGGCTGACTGGTGGTCCCCAAGACATGTCCACATCCGCATCCTCATCTCTGGAACCCGCGTATGCTACCTTATTTGGGAAAAAGGTCTTTGGGCAGGTGTAGTTAAGGATCTGGGGATGAGACCATCTTGGCTTATCTGAGTGGGCCTTAAATACCATCACAGGTCTCCTTGTGAGAGAGGGGGGCACTGGGAGATGGGACACCCAGAGGATACAGTGCAGGGATGGCAGAGGCAGCGTTAGGAGTGATGCAGCCACAAGCCGAGCCACGCCAGCAGCCACCAGAAGCTGGGAGAGGCAAGGGGTGCATTCTCCCCGAGAGCCTCCGGAGAGAGTGTGCCCTGGGGGCACCTTGATTTTGGATTTCTGGCCTCCAAAATGATGAGAGAATAATTCTGTTGCTTTAAGTCATCAAACCGGTGGTCATTTGTTATGGCAGCCACAGGAAATACTACACCTACTAATACACCTTCCGATGAATCCATTTTCTTTCTTGAGGTTTCTATTGCTTGGGGCCAAAGAACCCTAGTTGTAACTGTTGTCACCTCAGTGACTGAGGCTAATGAATTACCCTTTTTGACCAACGTAGCTCCAGCTGGATTCCTGTCACTTGCAGCCTGTGCCAAACCTAAGGTCGCAGACAATGGGGATCATGAGTCACTCCACCTGTCACTCTGCCCTCCCCGGTCACCCAGAAAGCATGCCAGGCAGCCAGCTCTGTGCATACAGAAACAGGCCCCTGGGCCCAGCCTCTTTATTTGCAGGACGGTTTTCACTGACACACAGGAAAGGGAGGGAGTTGCTGCTTTTCTGCCAGGAGGACCACACGCAACCTCGCGATAGGCTCGGCCCAGAGCATTCTCCCCTGAGCGTCCCCACTCCAGCCTTAGGGACTCGTCCATGGGGCCAGGAAGCCTGGAAGCTCACTGGCTCCTTGGTGTGTTCACTGAGACCACTAGGGTGGCACACGCAGCCCTCCTGGTCTCGGGGCCCTGACCCGGGCAGAGCGGGGCTTGCACGTTAGAAGCTGAGCGTGCGGGAGGGCCAGGGTGTGTGTGTGGTCATTCATGAGCGGCTCCTTGGCTTCGCTCCAGGCTCTGCTCTGACCTGGAGATGGGAGTCCTTCTGTGTCCCAGGCCCCGTGCGTGACAGGTGACCTCCGCACGTGCCACTCACCCTGGAACGCACTGCTCTCCCGGAGCCGCCGCTGGCCAATCGCTGTTTCTCATACGATGGCGGGTTAAGCCGGCCCTTGCTCAGTAGTCTTCTCCGAACTTCTCGGTCAGCGGTCCCTGCTGCATCACACACCCCTGCACTCCTTGTATTTAGTAGAGCTTACTATTGCGTATTTGTGTGCTTAGTGGATGAAAACCTACCCCCACCGAGTCTGCAAGCTTCAAGACATGGATATATATTTTGCTTGGCATTCCATCTCTTGAATCCAGTAAGATGTCAATAAATCACAGGCCAGGTGGGTACAGTAAACCTCAGCGGTGGGGCTAACACAGGAGTGACTGTGTTTCGTGGCAGGGGTGTGGTGGGGGACAGGGTGCACGG
This sequence comes from Carollia perspicillata, assembly GCA_004027735.1. NCBI lineage: Eukaryota > Metazoa > Chordata > Mammalia > Chiroptera > Phyllostomidae > Carollia > Carollia perspicillata. Next base: position 8,893 of record PVKM010043332.1, read on the forward strand.
TGGGGAAACCGGAGAGTGCACGCCTCACCCGAGGGCATTCACATTTTTAAAATATACTAAAAATACTGCTCGGCTCAATGAAACCTGTCTGCAGGCCACACGTGAAGCCCCCTTTCCGGTGGCTACTTGTTGAATGAGTGAGTGAAGAATCTACAAGGGAATCATTGTGAAAGCCTCGAAAGAGCGAGGAGGAAGAGGGGGGCAGAACTGAAAAGACCTCCTTTTTAGTCGGGTCTGCATCCTCTCTGGGCGAGGTCCCCTTCTGTTCCCTTCTGTCCTCTTTCCCCACAGTGCTCAGCACACAGTAGCCGTGTGAATTGCTTGATCCACTCAGCATTCACCGACCGCCTACTCCGCACCAAGTCCGGGCTCAGCCGGACCCTGTCCTCCGTCTTGCAGCTCAGTGCGGTGGGGCAGACAGAGCCAGGCAATGAGAGTATAGTGCTGGATGTTCTGGCAACAGTGTGAAAGGGCTAAGGGAACCCTTTGCCTCCCAACTTTTTCTGCAAGTGGAGAGGATTCAGCAGGCGAGTATATGAGCTATGCCCCCAGCAAGGCTGAGGGGGCTGGAGCCTGCCAAAAGGAACAGGAGCCTCAAGCATTTGCCTGGGTGGGAACTCAAGGTATGGCCGGAGGTCTGCAGGGTGGGCAGATGGGAACTGCCACGGTTGGAGTGTGGGGATGGGTGTCCACGCCTGGCAGCTCCTTGCCACCAACCCTTCTGAGCCAAGCTGGCTTGGAATCCGTACCTCCCCTGTCCCATTGGGCTTCCACCTCTCTCTGGGCCCAGACGGTGACCATCCGACAGGTGGGCTGAAACCCGGACATGGGGCAGGGACTTGCCTGCCTCACACATCAGGTTCTGGCATAGCTGGGTCTGCACTTCAGGCCTCGGGCCAGCCCGGGAAGGAAGCTTCAGCTGGTGCCATGCACATCTTGTACATCAGCCAAGGAGGCTGATCCCCCAGCACTCATCTTAGAGAGCTGACTCCTCGTGGAAGCTCCTGGAAAGGACCGCTGCTGAGGTCTAGGTCTCCTACATCTGAGTCCTGTCTGGTCCCTTCCCTAGCTCGGACAAGGGCTCCATGGATCAGCTCTGGGGATCCGTGAACCTACTAAAATTCCACGCAAACTGCATGAGGGCAGAAGACAGAGAGGGTGGAAGAAACACAGTTTCAGCAGACAAAAGCATGGATTCTGAACTTGACTCTACTACTAGCTCTGTAACATTTGGGCAACTCATTGCACCTCCCTGAGCCTCAGTTTCCTCGTCTGTAAAATGGGGATAATTCTCACCCTCCGATACAGGGCCAAAGGTGACCTGGCTCATAGCCAGTAGGTGTTGGGGAATGTTTAGCACCCTTCCGACTTTCTCCCTGTGGCTCATGCTGCTTCCCGGATGGCTTGGAGGTTTGTCTATAAAGGTCTCTGGGTCGCTCTCCAGGCTCACAGAATCTGGGGTAACACCATCCTGCCCTGAGCCTTTGGGGGAAGGGACCCAGCCTCTGGGTGTCACTTCTCAGGCCAGGGTGAGTGGCCCTGAGCAGGCGTGCTACCACGAAGAACTTCAGCAGGGGATGGCTCTCTGCTCGGTTGTAGCTACCAGCAGAGGTGTGGGAAGAGGGTGTGAAGCCCTGGTTTTAATAAATCTGAGAGTCTGGAGGCCCACTGGGGACCTGGGCCTCCAGGTCTGTAGACCTTCCCTCCTGGGAGGTCTCGTGGGAGGTCTCGCGGGACGTCTCCAGAGACCCCTCCGACACCCCATCCATGCTGCTCAGCAAGTCTGCAAACTCCTGGTGGCCGCTGTTGCGCACGGCGGCTTCCAGAGCCTTCTGGCGCCGGTAGAAGTGAGAGAACTTGTTGAAGATGATGGTGATGGGGAGCGCTACCACCAGGATGCCCCCCAGGATGCAGCCTGAGGCTGCCAGCTTGCCGGCCACCGTCACCGGCACCACGTCCCCGTAGCCCACAGTGGTCATGCTCACTGTGCCCCACCACCAGCAGGCAGGGATAGTGTCAAAGCCCGAGTCCTCCTCCTTCTCGGCGGTGTAGGCCACGCCGGAGAACACGGACACCCCCACGGCCAGATACAGCAGTAAGATGCCCACCTCACGGTAGCTGTGCTGGAAGAGAATGGAGGAAGCTGAGTCAGAGCTGGCATTGGCCATGTGGGGAAACTGAGGCCCGCAGAGTGCAAAGGACAGGTCCCAAGTCACAGAGCAAAGGAGAGCTGGTGCCAGGACCCAGCTCCACTGACTCCCAACTAAGGTCTTTCCACTACGAGCAGCAGCCAAACTGCCTGGGACGAAACACAGGCCTGAGCTCCAGGGTCTGAGGTGCCTGCCAAGCAACATTTGCTTCTTCTAATGTGGGTAGCCAGCGGCACCAGCCAGTTAATGAAAAGCTTGTGAGTTTGCACTGCTGCAGAATCAGGACAGCCATAGTTTATATTCTGCAATGCAAAGCGTGGGTTTCGTGTTCTTTTGACTTGTTCATCACATGTCTGATGAGGACAAAAATATGTTCTGCCTCCCGAGGAAGCTGGGAGGATATGTGTGTTCCCTAGGCCGCTCACGAATGCACTTGCCTCTGAGTGTGTATATTTGCTCTGCCCCTGAGGCCAAGCCCTAAGGCGGCGTTCTCAAACAGGGCAATTCTGTCCCCTTCCCCCCCCCCCCCCGCAAGGGGACATCTGGCAGTATCAGCTGGGAGAAGTGCGCTGCCAGCGTCTAATGGGTGGAGGCCAAGGATGCTGCGAGGCTTCCTACAACGCACAGCAAAGCGTGATCTGGCCCCAAATGTTAACGGAGGCTGAGCACTCCTCTTCCAGAGCCGAGACTCCCAAACTGTAATCTGCAGAGGATTCCTGTACAGATCTTGTTTAAAAGGCAGAACTCAGTTGAGGAGCTCTGGCACAGGGCCGGGGATTCTGCAATTCTAGCAAGCTTCCAGCTACCGAGAAAGCTGCTAGTGGTCAGGGGCTTCACTTTGAGTAGCATAGCTCTCATCTGGAGTCTTACACCTGTGTGTTGGACCCCGGAAACCTCCATCAGTACTCTTTTCCTTCCTTGCAGAAAGAGCTGGCAGCTCTGGGCCCTGGCTCCCTGCACGGTGGAGGCAAGGCCAAGTTCTGGGAGGAGGGATCATCCTTGGAGAGGTGCTGAGTTTAGGGTGTATGGCCAATGGAATTCTCTGTACCTGCCCGAAGCCCCAGCATTCTGCCCAGGTCGCCCTGCCTGCACCCAGCATCCTGGCTGCCCTGCCGTGAGGGCATGCACAAGGCTCTACGTGCCTTATGGGTGGAAGAAACCTATCAGCACCTTCTCCGGATCCCTAGCACGGTTACATGGGGCTTAAGGAGAAAGAGCACGAGGTGCCGGAGTCAGGCACAGCTGGGTCCTTCTCTAGGCTCTGCCCCTGGCTCATGGAGGAACCTCTGACAAGTCCTGTCACCTCTGGTGGCCTCAGTTTCCACCTCTGCAAAGTCACAATAATAATACTGCCCCCTGCTTAAACCCTATTTCCCTTGGGATGAAGGCCAAAACCCTGGGCCAAGAGTTCATGGCCCTTCCATACCCTGTCCCACACACCTCTTCAACCTCATCCACCGGCACCCCCTTCGTCCATGCCCCCTCCCGTCATTC
>PVKM010043333.1:0-12544 GCA_004027735.1 Carollia perspicillata
GAATCGGCACCAGAAAGACCCAGTTTGCTTGGGGGAAGCAGCAGAAGTGACTGAAATCCAGGAGAGAGAAGAGCAAGCGCCATTGTTCCCTCTCAGACCCCTCCTCCATATAAATGTCACAACCCAGTGACGGGGTTGCCCTGCCCTGGTGAACACCTAAGGCTCCACCCCCACTATGTAACAGGCACATCAAGACAAAAAAAATGGCCCAAATGAAAGAATAGACCAAAGCTCCAGAAGAAATACAGCTAACTGACAAAGAGGTAGCCAACCTATCAGATGCACAGTTCAAAGCACTAGTGATCAGGATGCTCAAAGAATTGGTTGAATTTGGTTGCAAATTAGATGAACAAATGAAGGCTATGCTAAGTGAAATAAAGAAAAATATACAGGGAACCAGTAGTGATGGGAATAGTGATGAAGGAAACTGGGACTCAAATTAATGGAGTGGACCAGAAGAAAGAGAGAAACAACCAAACAGAAAAGAATGAAGAAACAAAAATTCAAAAAAAATGAGGAGAGGCTTAGGAACCTTCAGGACATCTTTAAACATTCCAACATCCAAATCATAGGGGTGTCAGAAGGAGAAGAGAAAAAGCAACAGGTGGAAAAGTTATTGGAACAAAAATTAAAAGAGAACTTCCCCAATCTGGCAAAGGAAATAGAGTTCCAGGAAATCCAGGAAGCTCAGAGAGTCCCAAACAAGTTGGACCCAAGGAGGAACACACCGAGGCATATCATAATTACATTACCCAATATTAAAATGAAGTAGAAAATCCTAGAAGTAGCAAGAGATAAGGAGACAGTTACCTACAAAGGAGTTTCCATTAGACTGTCAGCTGATTTCTCAAAAGAGACCTTACAGGCAAGAAGGGGCTGGAAAGAAGTATTCCAAGTCATGAAAGGCAAGTATCTACATCCAAGATTGCTCTATATAGCAAAGCTTTCTTTTAGAATGGAAGGGCAGATAAAGTGCTTCTCAGATAAGGTCAAGTTAAAGGAGTTCATCATCCCCAAGCTCTTATTATATGAAATGTTAAAGGGACTTATCTAAGAAAAAGAAGATAAAAAACAGATGCAGTAAAATGACAGCAAACTCACAATTATTAACAACCACACCTAAAACAAAAACAAAAACAAAAACAATCTAAGCAAACAACTAGAACAGGAACAGAACCACAAAAATGGAGATCACATGGAGGATTAGCAATAGGAGAGTGGGAGGAGGAGAGAGGGGGAAAAGGTACAGAGAATCAATAGCATAGATGGTAGGTAGAAAATAGAGAGGGAGAGGGTAAGAATAGTATAGGAAATGTAGAAGCTAAAGCACTTATAAGTACAACACATGGACATGAACTAAAGAGGGGAATGTGGGTGGGAGAGGGTGTGCAGGGTGAAGGGGAGTGAGGGGCAGAAAATGGGACAACTGTAACAACATAATCAATAACATATATTAAAAAATTGAACAAATTAAATGAAAACTAAACAGAAGGAAGAGACATAATAAATACTAATAAAATAAAAGAAATAAAAATAAGAATAAATAATGATACAAATAAACAATAAAATGCCAGTTCTATAGAATAGCAAGGTGAAATTTGTCTCAGTTTCTCAGTTGTTGGTGTTAGCCTTGAGCTCCCTCTTTAGATCTGTCTCGACCATTCACAGCTCCATGTCTTATTGTCTCACTTGGGAAAAAAAGATAAAAGATAAAAGAAAAAAGTGGGAAAGGGGGAAAAATGTCTCCTTCTGACTAAATTCACCTATCGAGTTCTGCTGGTCTTCTTGGATGCCACAGGCAGAGGGGTTATGGGTTTTCCTTTTCTCCCTTCCCATGATTTTGTGTGGATGGGGGCTAGGTCTAGGCCTCAATATTCACAGTTGGCCAGCCTCCAGCCCAGGTCTCCATGCGATGCCAGGCCCCCATTCTCCATCTGTGCCAGGCTTGCACTGTTAGTCCACAGTTGTGCCACCTGTTAGGTGCAATAATTAGGGGCAACTCACACACCACCTTCTCCCTCTTTACTAACCTGGGTGCTGTGCACTCTCAAATTTTCTTCAGGGCTGTTCAGATCCCACATAAATTAAGTCTCTGGGGACTGCTTACTCCTTGAACCTTGCTTCCCCCCTCTGAATGGTCCACGTGGTGTGCCTCCTCCTTTCTCTTTATGATCCAGCCACTGTGCAAGCCAGCTGCTGCATGAGAGTTTTGGAAACAGCAGCTGCGAGCCTTTTTTTAATAAAATCCTCTTGTTTAAGCTCACCATTCTTAACAAGTGCCCCCCCCCTTTTTTTTTACACAGCCCAACTTCCTAACCAGACTAGAGACAATCCGGTTCAGTATCTGACATGGTCCAACTCTTTGCCCTTCTCCAGGTATAACCTGGCTCCTTAATTTCTCTGGTAAGGACCTAGCCAGCATCCACAGTCCTAGCAGGTGAATACTGCCACTATGTGGGGTACTCTTTTCTGCTAGGAAGACTACTTTACAGAAAACTGGCCAAAAGCCTACTCTACTTCAAAATGAACATAGTCCTATGAATCCATTGACTGTTTTGCTCATGGAACAGTGATGTTAGTTAGTAGTTTCATAGCCATCAAACTTACCTGTAATCATGTTTCACAAAGATACTTCACCAGATCTTCATGGGACAGTACTTATTATATGAGATATCACTAGCATTCATCACATACTCATATGAGTACATGTACAAGTAGTATGAATGCTACAGAACTGGTTGTACAGAAACATGTTGGGGAAGAAATCTTATTTCCAAGTAGTTTAGAGGTGTTCAATCACTTCACTACTGTTCTATCAGAGTGAAATGCACTTGGAGGACAAGTGGTCTGTTATGTTCATACTCACTTTCATATTCACAAACCCTTATTTCTCTAGTCATATGGTAGACAGTACATACATGTCCTGGGCAGGGTACATGTTTTGCTTGGAAGAATACATTTCAGAATTTTGTAGGCCAGAACCTTATTGTACTTCAGAACTCACATAGTCATATGAATCCGTTGACTGTTTTCAAATGCAACAGTGATTTTCATAACTCTTTAGCAATCAAACTTACCACAAAAGTGATAATATTTCACAAAATAGTTTACCAGATCTTTGCAACAGTACTTATTAACACTGCTATCATTTATCATATTCTGAAATGAGTACAAGCACAGGGCATATAAATGCTGCCAAAGCATTTGCATTAATATGCTCTTTGTAAAAACATTATTATTCACAAGTCTTGTAACGTTTTTCAAACATTTCACTATAGTTTAATCACAGTGAAATGTAATGACAAGTGGACTTATGTTTATGTTTACTCTGATTTCCACAAACCTGTATCCTCTACACATGTGGTAGATGGTACATGCAAGTCCTTAGAGGGATATGCTTTTAAATTGGAAGAGTACAGTACAGAAAACTGTGGCCCAAAATCTTATTCTAATTCAAAACAGACAGTCATATGAATCCATTGACTATTTTGCACCATGAAAAGTGAGTTTAACAGATTTTGGCAAACAAACTTAACAGTGAAATAAGTATATGCACATGGTGTATAAACACTGCAGAAGTGTTTGCACAAAAACTAGCTTGGTACAAAATATTCTCATTTCTGAGTGTTTTTGAGGTGTTCAAACACTTCATTACACTTTTATCAGAGTGAAATGCACTGGTATCACTTTATGTGGTCAGTTATGTTCATAATGACACTGATATTCACTAAACTGTACAGTCCCAGTCATGTAGTAGACTATACATGCATGACCACATTGTGGTATGATTTTGTGCTGAGAAGACTACATTACAGAAAACTGTGGGCAAAATGCTTATATTACTTCAAAACTGATAAAGTCATATGACTCCATTGGCTATTTACACCATTGATCCATCAATGGAACATTGATATTCTTAGCTTTATATTAATCACAAGTACAACTAAAGTGATCATATTTCACAAAGTCAGTTCACAAGGTCTTCACAGAACAGTACTTATATTCTCAAACACCACTAGAATTCATCATGTACTGGAATGAGTACATGTACATGGCATTGTAAATGTTCCAGAAGAGTTTTCCCAAAAACCCTCTTTGTATGAAATTTTCTCATTCCTAAGTGGTTTCAAGGTGTTCCAACACTTCACTACAGTTTTATCAGAGTAAAATGCACTTAAAGCATGGCAAATGGACTGATGTGTTGGTAGTCATTTTGACATTCACAACCTGTATAGTACAAGTTATGCAGAAGGCTGTACATGTGTGTCCTACTTGGGGTATGCCTTTATACTTGGAAGGACATTGCAGAAACTGTGTTCCAGAAGTTTATTTGACTTCAAAACAGACATAGTTCTATGCATCCATTCATTCTTTTGCCCATGGAACATTGATCTCAGTAGCTCTTTCACTATCACACTGACAAATGAAGTTACTACATTTCACAGAGATACTTCACCAGATCTGCTGAAATAAAATGTATTATCTCAGTCACCACTACAATTCATCATATACTGAAATGATATATATATATGACATTATAAATACTGCTGATGGGCTTTCCCAAAAACCTGCTTCATAATAAATTTTCAAATTCCAAAGTGGTTTTATGGTGTTCAAACACTTCACTGATGTTTAATCAGATTGAAATTCATCTTGGGCACAGCAAGTGGACTGTTATGTTCATATTTACTTTGACACTCACAAATTTGTACAGTTAAAGTCATGTAGAAGACTGTACATGCATATACTAGTTGGGTTCTGCTTTTCTTCTTGGAAGAATACATTGCAGAAAAATGTGTTCCAGAAACTAATTCTACTTCAAAACTGACACAGTCTATATGTGAATTTACTATTTTGCCCATGGAACAGTAACCTCAGTAGCTCTTTCACTATAAAACTTATCACTGAAGTGATCACATTTCACAAAGGTACAGCAACAGATCTGTTGGAAACTGCACTTATCATCTCAGCCACCACTACAATTCATCATGTTCTGAAATGAATACCTGTACATGGAGTTACAGAAGCTCCAGACGGGTTTCCCAATCACTCATTTTGTATGAATTTTTCTCATTCCCAAGTGATTCTGAGGTGTTTAACAACTTCATTATAGTTTTATCAGATGGAAATTCACAAGAAGCACAGCAAGCAGACTGCTATGTTCATATTCACTTTGACATTCATAAACCTGTATTGTCCAAGTCATGTAATTAGACTGCACATGAATGTCCTAGTAGTGGTACACTTTTCTGCTTGGAAGAACACATTGCACAAAAATGTGGTCCAGAAGCTTATTCTATATTAAAAAAGACACAGTCCTGTGCATCCATTCACACTTTTGCACATGGAACAGGGATTTCAGCAGTTCTTTGACTAACAAACTTACCACTGAAGTGAACATATTTAGCAAGGATGCTTCAATAAATCTGTTGAAAACAGCATGAGTTATATCAGATACCACCTGTATTCATCTTGTACAAAAAATGGGTGCATTTACATATCATTGCTACAGATGGGTTTTCTTGAAAACCAAGTTTGTACAAAATATTCTCATTTCCTAGTGATTTTGAGGTGTTCAAACCCTTCACTACCATATTATTATGTTAGACACCACTAGTATTCATCTCATACTGAAATGAGTGCATTTACATGGTGTTGTAAATGTTGCAGATGGGTTTTCCTGACAACCTGCTTCGTATGAAATATTTTCATTCCTGATTCATTTCAATTTATTCAAACACTTTACTACCATTGTATTGTCTCGGACACCACAAGTATTAATCTCATCCTGAAATGAGTACATTTACATGGTGTTATAAATGGTGTGGATGTGTTTTCCCTAAAACCCGCTTGGAACAAAATAATCTCAGTCATGGGTGATTTAGAGATCTTCATACACTTCATCTCTGTTTTATTATGTTAGACACCACTGGTATTCATCTCATTCTGAAATGAGTTCATTTACATGGCCTTATGAATGGTGCACATGGTTTCCCCAAAAGCCCACTTTATATGAAATATTCTCATTTCTTGGGGGATTTGGAAGTGTTCAAACACTTGACTACCATTTTATCAGAGTGGAATGTACTTGGAGTATGACAAGTGGACTGATATGTTCATACTCACTTCGAATTCCACAAACATGTACAGCACATGTCATGTAGTAGACTGTCAATGCATGTCCTAGTTGGGGCATTCTTTTCTGCTTGGAAGAATACATTGCAGAACACTGTGGTCCAGAAGCTTATTCTACTTCAAAACGGACATAGCACTATGCATTCATTTACTATTCTGCACATGGAATATTGATTTCAGCAGCTCTTTGGCAGTCAAACTTACCACTGAAGTGGTCATATTTCACAAAGATACATCAACAAATCTGCTGAAAATAGCACATATTATCTCAGACACCACTGGTAACTGTCTCCTTCTGAAATAAGTGCATTTACATGGCACTATAAACACCACAGGTGGTTTTTCCTGAAAACCCATTTTGTGCAAAATGTTCTCTTTTGAGTAACTTTGAGGTGTTCAAACCCTTGACAACCATTTCATTATGTCAGACACCACTAGTAATCATCTCGTGCTGTAATGAGTACATTTACATAGCGTGATAAATGCTACAAATTGTTTTCCCCCAAACCAGCTTCATGGAAACTATTCTCATTCCCAATGGATTTTGATTTATTTGAAGCCTTCACTACCATTTTATTATGTCAGACACCACTAGTATCCACCTCACAGTGAACTCAGTACATTAACATGATGTTATAAACGCTTCAAATGCATTTTCACAAAAACTCAGTGTGTACTAAATATTCTTATTCCTGAGTCATCTTGAGGTGTTTAAACATTTCACCTCTGTCTTATTATGCTAGACCCCACTAGTATTCATCTTGTACTGAAATGAGTACATTAACATGGTATTATAAAGCACTATTGATGGGCTTCCTGAAAACATGCTCAGTAAGAAACATTCTTATTCCTGAGTGATTTTGTGGTGTTCAATCCTTTCACTGCCAATTTGTTATATGAGACACCACTAGTATGCCTCTCATACTGAAAAGGGTACATTTATATGCTGTTATAAATAGTACAGATGGGTTTTCTCGAAAACATGCTTTGTAAGAAATACTCTCCTTTCCGAGTGATTTAGAGCTGTTCAAACAATTCATTACTATTTTATCAGAGTGAAATGCACTTGGAGCATGACAAGTGGACTGCCATATTCATATTCACTTTGACTTTCACAAACCTGTATAGTCTTAGTCATATGGAAGACTGTACAGTCATGTCTTAGTTCGGGTATGCCATTCTGCTTAGAAGAACACATTGCAGAAAACAATGGTCCCAACTCTTATTCTACCTCAGAATTGACATAGTCCTATGCCACTATTAGTCCTGTTCGCTATTTTGTGCAATGAAACATGATTTCAGCCACCCTTTTATAATCAAAGTTACCACTCATGCGGTCATTTTTCACAAAGATACACCAACAGATCTGCTGAAATAGCACATATTATCTCAGACACCACTGGTATTCATCTCCTTCTGAAAATGAGTGCATTTATATATAGCATTATAAATGCCACAGGTGGCTTTTCCTGAAAATCTGCTTTGTACAAAAATGTTCTATTTTTTAAATAATTTTGAGGTGTTCGGACCATTGATAAACATTTCATCATGTCAGACACCACTAGTATTTATCTTATAATTAAATGAGTACATTTACATGGTGTTACAAATGCTGTAAATGTGTTTTCCTGAAAACCTTGTGCATAAAAAATATTCTCATTCTTGAGTCATTTTGAGGTGTTCAAGCATTTGACCTCTGTTTTATTATATTAGACTCCACTAGTCACTAGTATTCATCCCATACTGAAATGAGTACATTTACTTGGTTTCAGAAATGCTGCCATTGTGTTTTTCTGAAAATTCGCTTTGTACAACATATTCTTATTCCTGAGTGATTTTAATGTGTTCAAACACTTCACCATGTTTTATTGTATTAGACAGCACTAGTATTCATCTTGTACTGAAATGAGTACATTTACATAGCCTGATAAATGCTGCAGATGGGTTTTCCCAAAAACACATTTTGTTCAAAATATTTTCCTTCCCAATTGATTTTGATTTGTTCAAACCCTTCACTACCATTTTGTTATGTCTGACACTACTAGTATTCATCTGGTACTGAAATGAGTACATTTACATGGTGTTATTAACACTGAAGATGGGTTTTCTAAAAACCCACTTTACGTGAAATATTCTCATTTCCCTGATTTTGATTTGTTCAAAACCTTCACTACCATTTTATTATGTAAGACATTACCAGTATTCACCTTGTACTGAAATGAGTACTTTTGCATGGTGTTATAAATGCTGCTGAAACATTTTTCCCAAAACATGATTTGTATAAAATATTCTCATTCTCAAGTAATTTTGAAGTGTTCAATACCTTTATTACCATTTATTTATAAGACACCACTAGTATTCATCTTGTACTGAAATGAGTACATTTACATGGTGTTTTAAACACTGAGTATGGGTTTTCCCCAAAATCCACATCATATGAAATATTACTGATTGATTTCTATTTGTTTGAACATGTTACCACCATTCTGTTATCTCAGATTCCACTAGAATTCATTTTGTACTGAAATTAGTATATTTACATTGCATGATAAATACTACAAAATGGGTTTCCCTGAAAACTTGCTTGGTATGAAATATTCTCATTCCTAATTGATTTTGATTTGTTCAAACACTTCAGATCAATTGTATTATGTCAGACACCAGTAGTATTCATCTTGTACAGAAATGAGCACATTTACATGGAGTTATATACATTGTAGATGAGTTTTCCTGAAAACCCACTTGGTGTGAAATATTCTCATTCCCTATTAATTCTGATTTGCTCAAACACTTCACTATTTTGTATTATCGCTGATACCATCAGTACTCATCTCGTACTGAAATGAGCACATATACATTATTTTGTAGCAGTAAATGGGTTTTCCCAAAGTCTGCTTCATGCAAAAAATTTCCTTCCCAAGTTATTTGGAGGTGTTCAATTGCTTCACTACCATCTTATAAGAGTGGAATTCACTTGGAGTACAACAAATGGACTGCTATGTTCATATTCACTTTGACTTTCACAAACCTGTATAGTCTAAATTATGAAATAGACTGTACAGGAGTATCTTAATTGGTGAACACTTTTCTGCTTAGAAGAATACTTTGCAGAAAACTATAGCCCAGAAGCTTATTTGACTTCAGAAATGACCTAGTCCTATGCATGCATTCACTATTTTGCACATGCAACAGTGATTTCAGTAGCTCTTTGGCATCAATCTCACCACTGAGATATATAGTTGAGAGATATATAGTTGTGATGAGATATATAGTTGTGAAATAGTCATATTTCACAAATATATATCAACAGATATCCTGACTACAGCATGTATTATCTCAGACACGACTAGTATTCATCTCCCTAGTGAATTAATGCATTTACATGGCATTACAAATACCACAGGTGGCATTTCCTGGAAAACTGCTTTGTATGAAATATTCTCTTTGAGTGATTTTGAGGTGTTAAAATCCTTGACTACCATTTCACTATGTCAGACACCACTGGTATTCATCTTGTTCTGAAATGAGTGAATTTACATGGCTTTATAAAACTGACAAATGGGTTTTCCCAAAACCCACCTCCCAAAACCCACCTCCTACAAAATATTCTCATTCCCAAGTCATTTTGAAATGTTCAAACGTTTAACCTCTGTTTTATTATGTCAGATACCACTAGAGTTCATCTTGTACTGAAATGAGTGAATTTACATGGCCTGATAAATGCTGCAGATGGGTTTTCCCCCAAACATGTTTTGTTAGAAATATTTTCATGCCTGATTGGTTTTAATTTGTTCAAACCCTCACTACCATTTTGTTATGTCTCACACCACTAGTATTCATCTGGTATTGAAATGAGTACATTTATACGGTATTATAAACGCCACAGATGGGTTTCCCCCAAACCCTCTTTGTATGAAATATTCTTATTCCTGTGTCATTTTGAGGTGTTCAAACATTTCACCTCTGTTTTATTATATCTTACACTACTAGTATTCATCTGGTACTGAAATCAGTACATTTACATGGCTTTATGAATGGTGTTGATGGGTTTTACAAAAAACACTCTTTGTACAAAATATTCTCAATGGAAATTGATTTTTATTTTTTCAAAACTTTCATCACCTTTGCATTATCTCACAACCCACTACTATTCATTTCATACTGAAACAAGCACATGTACAACATTTTGTAAATGCAACAAATGGGTTTTGATAAAATACCTCTTTGTATGAAATATTCTCATTTCCAAGTGATTTGGAGGTACTGAAACATTTTGCTACCATTTTATCAGAGTGATAAATCACTCTGAGTACTTTTGTGATAAATCACTCTGATAAAATGCTAATCAGAGCATTTGCACTTGGAGCATATCAGGTGGACTGCTAATTCATATTCACTTTGACTTTCACAAACCTATATAACTCAATTAAAGTAGTAGCCTGTACATGCATGTCCTATTTGGAGTATGCTTTTCTGCTTAGAAGAATACATTCCAGAAAACTGTGGTCCCAAAACTTATTCTATATGAAAACTGACAGAGTCCTATGCATCCACGAATTCTTTTGCACTTCTAACACTGATTTCTGTAGCTTATTTGCTACCAAATTATCTATGAAATGATCATATTTCAAAAATATATTTCAACATAACTGCTGAAAAAAACATGAATTATCTCAGACTCCACTATTATTCATATCATACTGAAATGACTACATTTACATGGCATTATAACTGCTGCGGATGGCTTTTTTGAAAACCCACTTCATACAAAATATTCCCATTTCCAAATGATTTTGATATGTTCATACCTTTCACTACCATTTTGTTATGTCAACACCAATAGCATTCATCTTACACTGAAATAAGTATATTTACATGACATTACAAATGCTGCAGATGGGTTCTCCTAAAAAACCTGCTTCTTAAGAAATATTCTTATTTCCAAGTGATATGAGGTGTTCAGTCCCTTCACTACTATTTTCTTATGTCTGACACAACTAGTATTCCTCTTGTACTGATGAGTACATTTACCTGGCATGATAAACGCTGCAAATAGGTTTTCCCATAAACCCACTTAGTGCAAAATATTCTCATTCCTGATTGATTTCAATTTGTTTAAACCCTTCACCATTGACGTATTATCTCAGACACCCTTAGTATTCACCTAGTACCGAAATGAGCACATTTACACGGTGTTATAAACATGGCAAATTGGTTTTGGCAAAAACATGCTTTGGACAAATACATTCTGATTTCCAAGGGATTTGGTGGTATTGAAACACTTCAGTACCATTTTATGAGAGTTCAACGCCCTTGGATCATGCCAAGTGGATTGTTATGTGCATAGGAACTTTGCCTTTTACAAACCTTTGTAGTCCAAGTTAAGCAGTAAACTGTACATGCATGTCCTAGTTAGGGGTATGCTTTTCTACTTAGAAGAACACATTCTAGAAAATAATGATCCAGAATCTTATTCTACATCAAAACTGATGTAGTCCTGTACATCCATTCACTCTTTTCCACTTGGAACAGTGATTTCTGCAGCTGATTTGCTACTAATCTTTTCTCTGACATGATCATATTTCACAAAGATATTTCAATAGAACTGCTGAAAACAGCATGAATTATCTCAGATTCCAATAGTGTTCATCTCATACTGAAATGGGTACATTTACATGGCATCATAAATACTTCAGATGGATTTTCCCCAAAACCCACTTTGTACAAAATATTCTCATTTCCAAGAGATTGGGATATGGTCAAACACTTCACTACCATTTTATCATAGGGAAATGACCCTGAAGCATGACAAGTGGACTTCTATGTTCCTATTCACTTTTATTTTCACAACCTGTATAATCCAAGTCAGATAGTAGTCTATACATGCATGTCTTTTTTGGGGGTACTGTGCTGTTATGGGACATGTATGAGATCATGGCCACTTAATTTGAAGGTTTGGATTTGCAGACAATAAAAATCTCAAGTCAAAGGTGGATAATTAATCAATTTATTAAGTGGGGGTCTCCACCCACAGAGTCCCCCCGTCTGCCATGCATGAAAATAGTACTACCAAGACAGGATCTGCTTGGGGAGGAGAGGTGGTCAAACTCTCAAAGGAGAAAAACTAAGAGCCCCTTCCTCAATGGCTCTTTATTAGGTTTGTAACACACAGGAACACAGGTAAAGCTCATCAATCAATGTCAGGAGGCAAGGATCAAACAATAGATAACATTTCAAAGAAATCTGAGGGCTTAATCTGAGTCAGTGTCTGTCAGGTAAGGGGGTTGCAAAAAACTTTAGGAGACATATACTCATTTCCTGCCTGGACCCTTATCATATGAATGAGAGCACTCTTAGCAAAGCAGGCTGCACAGGATTTTACAAATTCGTTCTTATGCCTCATCACCCC